>JARGCV010000001.1:16182500-16472359 GCA_034064705.1 Bothrops alternatus
CAGTTGTATTAACCTCTAGGCCACAGGCTCCCTCTCACTTTGCCAGCAGTATCAGGGAGGGAAGAGATTTATATCGAGTGTTTCTTTTTTAAATTGCACCCTGTAAACCCAAATATGGGAGAAAGAAATCTTTCTTTCTTTTACCTGTTTCAGCTCAACCCAGAGCCATCCGCAGGAATCAGTATATATATATATATATGTTTTTAATTTAAATTGCTAACAAAGAATAAGGGAGAACTGGGATAGCTATTTCGATATATAACACTCGATATATATATATATATATAGATATAGATAGATAGATAACACTCGAGATATATATATATATATATATATATATATATATATATATATATATATATATATATATATATATATATATATATATATATATATATATATATATATATATATATACACACATATACATATACATATACATATACATATATATATATATATACACATATACATATACATACACATACACACACACACACACACACACATATCCACCATCCTAAGAAACCCTAAAGACAAAATTGAGTTAGAAAATCAAGGAATATATGAAATCCCATGTACTGCTTGCCCCAGCACATACATCAAACCAACAGAAGAATAAGTGCACGCATTGAAGAACACAAAAACTCAGTCAAAAAAGAGGAACCAACTTCTTCCCTGGTCCAACACCTTAAAGCCACAGGACATGAAATTGATTTCAAAAAGACCAGAACTATTGCCAAAACTGAACACTTTTAATAATAGAATAATCAGAGAAGCCATCGAGATAGAAAAACGCCCTCACAGCATGAACAAACGAGATGATACCTGCCGCCTACCAGCCATTTGGAAACCCGCCCTTATTGACAAACGAGTCCATAACACCAGACCCACACTCACAGAAACCACACAGGATGTCACCACCACACATCCAGGCAAAAAGCAAACCCAAACCCACACCGATGATGAGGCACGACCACAAACCAGAAGCCAGACCACAGCTGCATCATTAGCCACCTTAAACCCCTCCAATCCATACACAGCCAACCTCCCATCCAATCAGAACACAGCCAAGCCCTTAACCAATCAGAACACACCTCCACCTAATCAGAACACAGCCGAGCTCCCAGCCAATCAGTTCAAACCCCCACTGGCAGTTAAAAGGAAGAAATAGCTGCAATCACACATTGCTCCTAGAAGCAGAAGCCGAAAGCACCAGCCTGAAGATGATGAATGAGACTTCGTCGAAACGTCGCCAAGACACTTTAAATTCTACGTGGGAGAAAACCCGAAGAACCAAAGACCTACATACAAACACCCGCAAAAACCTCAGAAAACATATATACATGTGTGTGTGTGTGTGTGTGTGTGTGTGTGTGTGTGTGTGTGTGTGTGTGTGTATCAATGTGATTTTAAATTTATAGATAGGGACTCAGAGTGCTCCCTGCTGGAGCTACTTGACAGGATAAGTAGATCTCATCCCCATGCTATCTATTTCCTAGATTCTAATTTTTATATAATTTGTAAAACTTTAATTGTTTTTATATTTATTTTTTGTTCTTTGTAAACCACCCAGAATCATCCGCTCAGAGAGATGGGCAGCATTTAATTAATTAATTAATTAATTAATTAATTAATACATGCATACATACATTTTCAGAGTCGCAGTATTTGGGAATTAGAATTAAAAGCTTGAGGACAAAGGAAGATGAAAATAGAAGCAATTATTGCAGAGGGAAGTGTCTTAAGAAAATACATGACTTAGGAAAAGGAAAAAAAATGTTGAGGAATAAAGTAGCAGAATTAGAGGAAAAAACACTGACAAGCAGCATGATAGTTGAATCACCTCAGTTTCTACTGCCATGCTTGGAGACATCTATATACCTGACTGAATTTTAAAAAGCCGAAGATGATCTGTTGTCAGTGCTAACATCACTTTTATTTACAAAAATGTCTTAGGCATGAAATGGATGCTATAAAATTTCTTCTAATATATATATTTTTTAAAAGGAAACTGCAGCCCAATGCTCTGGTTGGATACGTGCCTATGTGCCCAAGGAAAGGAAAATGATAAGCAAGGGAGAGGACGCCAGAAAGGGTAGAAGTACATTTTTGTAAATTACTACTTTATAATTGGAGATTTCCCATACCAACTACTTTATGAATGAAGAAGTCCTCGAAGCATCTATTTTCTGTTATTACCTAGAACTTGTTTCAAAATTGATTTTGGGCCCTTGTCCAATCAGAGATCTTAATCTGGAAGCAGGGGGGGGGAAAGAGCTGTCATTAATATTGTGTAGATTGAGTCCACATTTGTTTGCAGTGGGAAAGTAGTTTTTTTTTCCCCAAAATGCAATGAACCCAGCAGGGGTTTAGGCATGTCAGAGCAGTCCAAGACTTTTGCACATTATTTATATTGTTTGTGATTTGGAAATTCAATCTGACCAAGATTTGTTTACATTATGTAGAGCGGATAAAATGTTTTTTTTGTTTATGTTCAAAGTTTTTAGTTGTATTAAATGTTATATCTGAATGTGCTACAAAAGTTGGAATGGAAAAGTTGGATTCAAAAAGTAGAATCCATATATAGCTCAATGCCATATGACCAAATCCATGGCAAATAGTCAGTTTGAAATAGATCTTCCAAATTCATGTTTACTTAGCAGTACAAGGAGTCGCTTAAATTTCCTTGAATTGGATTTTTCAGGGATAGTGTACAAAAGGCGACTTGTTGGCTCCCTTGATTAATAAAATAGCCGCATTGCTAATTGTTTTTTTTTTATTGGTATGATATACAAGCGTATCATTTCAACAGTCAAAGGAATTCTCAGCACTTTCTCCCTTGGCTGTGCAGCTAGCATAGCAAAAATCAGTTCTGCAAGAAAGAACCTTAGATGTTTATTTTATTTTATTTTTTATTTCTATTAGTGTGAGAGGAATTTCCTCTGTGGTGGAGTAATTAGTGAGCAATAAGCGAATGAGTCTGGGAAGAAGGAAGATAAAGGGGAAATAATACACATGAACAACATTGTTATTCACTGACCCTCTCTCTCTCTCTCTCTCTCTCTCTCTCTCTCTCTCTCTCTCTCTCTCTTTCACACTAACTAGTTACTGATAAATAACACCTGTTTAAAAAAAACTGTTGTCTTGTTACACTAACGTTTTGAGATACAAGTGGGTATGGTGGTTTGTTCTTTAATTCAAATATTAATTTAGGCATGAATTTGACCATGCATTGTATTTTGGGCTTGGTGAACCATTTCTTGGACACTACTTTGCCTGTAGCAGAATCAGGGAGTTCTACTTTTCTATCACTCAGATAATAGAACCTCTTGTTTCTGAGTTCAGCTTGTAACGTGTACAGCAGCTGGAATTTATATGGAGACTTATTAAATAAAACAGCAGTAGCCAGTTCCCTCCTACTGCCTCATACTTGGAAGTAAAGTACCTGAACTTTTCCAAATGTGCTTGGCCTTTTGTACTTTAATCTGCATCTCTGTATTTCATCTTCGTTGTGTTTGACAGTTTCTGACCTCCAAGTAATTTATTATTCCTTTTATTACTACTTAAGATCAGGGTAATTGAAAGGATTTATTTGTATGATTATGAGTTAGTAAAGGATGATTAATATACACCCAAAGATCGTGCCATTAAAAGGAAAGACTCTGACATTAGCATCAGTTTTGTGAAGTTGTAAAGTTTCTGCCTGGGCTTTTGTTTTCCATGTTTGTGGTAAATCACATTGGAATTGTTTGGAACAGTAAGCAAAATGGAAGGAATATTTACATAATTGTATTGTTTCTATTTTGTAAGCCATTCCAACAGATTTACAAATGTGATTATGTCAAATATTTGTACTTTAAAATGCTATATTACTTTTATTCTTAAATTACATATTTGTAATATAGATAAGTGAACCAGTTTGATTTAAAGGTAAGAGGCTAGAAACTGCTGTCTCTCTCTCTCTCTCTCTCTCTCTCGCTCAAGATCGGTAGAGTACAGGTATTTACAACAGTTCATTTAGTGACCATTCAAAGTTACAATGTAGTTGAAAAAAGTGACTTAAGACCATTTTTCACACTTACGACCAGGGCTTTTTTTCTCATAGAATGGCCAGAACGGAGTTCCGGCACCTTTTTTGGATGGAACCTTGCAGGGTAGGCAAGGCAGGTTGTATGACAGTGTGTGAGTTCTGGCACCTTTTTTTTTTTTTTTAGAAAAAAGGCACTGCTTATGACCATTACAGCATTCCCCATGGGCATGTGATTAAAATTTGGATGCTTGGCTACTGGTTCATAGTTATGATGGCCGCAGTGTCCTGGGATCATGTGATCACCTTTTGCAACCGTCTGACAAGAAAAGGCAATAGGAAGCCAGATTCACTTAACAACCGTATTATTAACTTAAAAACTGCAGTGATTCACTTAACAACTTTGGCAAGAAAGGTCATAAAATGGGGCAAAATTAATTTAACAACTGTCTCACTTAGCAACAGAAATGTTGGGCTCCAGTGTAGTCATAAGTCACGGACTACCTGTATATTGCAGCAAGTGTTCTTCAAACTGCTGTCAGGATTAAAGGATGGTGTTCTCCATTCTTTATACTGTCTTCATCAAAATAATCCAGGTGGTAATTCCAAGTAGATTATATTCCCAGAAATTCCACTATCTGTTCCTATTTATGGGCATGATTTTTCACAGTGAAAAGCTGTTCCAAATGCACTTTAAGGATGTTTTAATTTTGATTTGATTGATTAATTGATTGATTGATTGATCGATCTGATGCATTAGGAATTGATTCAAATGCACATGATAGAAAAGGTGATGATTCATACTGTAGTGACTGCTAGAAGGAGGTTGGGACTGTTCAGAAGTTTTGGGCATAACTGTAATGGAATCTTTTTTATTTCTATGGTATTGTATATATCATGCTCAACACTCTTACTTTTCAGTGTAAGTTTACTTATGTAAATCATATAAAATTGTGAAAAGTGGTAAGGAAACAAAAATTAAAGGGCAGGAGACAGAATTACCAGATGGACTTTTAGATAATTATTTTTATTGACAATTCTGGCTTTGGTCACTCAATATGGTCAATATGTCACAAACCACCTAATATACTGCAATTGCAGAAGAGGTCATTTTTTATTATTTTTATTACACCTTGATAAAAATTATGCTGTTGCTATATTAGCGCATTGGAGAAAGAAGCATCAGTAGTAACCTGTGCAATACTGATGACACCACTATGAGACCTAAAATCTAAATGATCTTAAGTACTAGTAATAAAAGTCAAGAAACACATAGAACAAAGAAAGGAATAGAGAACAAACTAATGACAACAAGTACAGCAACCAGCCTTAGACTTGATAATGAAGATTTTGAAATATGGCTAGTTCCTGCCGTTTTGGACCAACTGTCAAGAGTAAAGGAACCAACCATCAAGAAAGAAGACTAGCACTTGGTAAAGTAGCAATGAACGACCTGGAAAAAAAATATTCAGATTGCAGGATGTGTCTACACCTACAAAGATCAGTATCACACAGGAAATGTTTTTTTCCTGTAGCACACTAGCAAGTAAAATTGAACTTTGAAGAAGGAGAATACACAGAGTATTGATAGTTTTGACATTTGGAATTGGAGAGGACTCCTGCAAATATCATGGATAGCCAAAATAAACAAATAAATTTATCATTGAACAAATCAACCCAGTGTGTTCATTCAAGGCACAAATGAACAAATTCAAATTATCCCGTTTTGGTCACATAGTGTAAAGATCTA
This sequence comes from Bothrops alternatus, assembly GCA_034064705.1. NCBI lineage: Eukaryota > Metazoa > Chordata > Lepidosauria > Squamata > Viperidae > Bothrops > Bothrops alternatus. The sequence continues at coordinate 16,188,281 of JARGCV010000001.1, forward strand.
GCTCTACAAGTACAGAAGTCAGCTAACATTGCAACCAATAAACATGGTTGCAGTTTGGCTCCCTTAGTAGTTAATATGTATTATTACTATTACTATTATTACTATTATTATTATTATTATTATTATTATTATTGAGAAAATATTTACTCTATTTTTCTGAGGTAAATTGTTTTTAATTTCGTTGAATAAGGTGTCCTGCTTTCCTCTGAGCGTACCTTTGGAGCTCTTAAGCAAGCTTTCTTAATTAACCAATCATTGTTGCTGACATTGGAGAACAGGTGACCTACATTCTGGTAGAAACAGCTGGAAAGAAAAATCAACTAGAAGCAGCTAAACCGGCTCTAAGTTATACAGACTTTAACTTTCTTCCTTAAATAATTGTAAAAATCAGTGATGAAACACCTTCTATACAAACCGGTGAAAATATAAAAGCATATCAATGATTCTGTGCTCATTTTTTTTAACATGTTCATTTTACAATTCTGTGCTATCTTATGGTTATGCTAATATATTCATTCTCTGTCAGAGGTTTTCCGGTGCATATTTAAAGTTTTGGCCATCAGTCAGTTTTTGTGGTTTCAGTTCAGGAAATTAGCTTTCCTGCTCTCAAAAGCAGGAATTCAAGCTTTTCATTATTCACCCCTGGAAAGATGCATACTGTTTTCCCTGTTTGCTATCTTTCTGTTGAGCTTTTCACATCAGTTCATTTATCTTTCAGGTGCTATAATCATTGACCCTCAATCAGTATTACATTATCCAAAACAGGCAATTATCCACATTGTCACTTTTGCATTTGCTCTTTTGACCTGTAGGTCACAAAGGCCTAGTGTAACTGAATCCCACAAAACTATTCCCTTACCTGTCATATAAATAGTCATCCTGGAAAATGAGACCCATGGGGGCTTTTGCTGAGGTGTTGAGAAGGCTAGTCTAACTCGATCTTCATTCTGCTCTTCAAGGAATGTAGTATCCTTCTGGCATTCCATCAGAATAGTGCAGAATTCCAGTTTTGAATCTTAAAAAATTGAGTTCCCCAGTGCTTATAAATGCTTCTTTGTGGTCTACTTTATTGAAATTTCCATTTAGTTATTCCATCTGTTTTCTGTGTTTGCCTCACTTCCTAGGGCAAGAATGCTACCTTTCACCTTCATTTGTGGGTATGAAGTCATAAAACTGTCTGGATTATTTCTGCTTTATTAATGCAACTTCTTTAACAGATTTAAGGTTAATTTTTAATTCCCCAGTTCATTTATTTTAAATGAAGAAAATAATAAGTGTTCCAAAAAGCATTTTATATTAATTGTATGTTGCCCGTAAATTACCATCATCTAAAAAACTTATTATTAAGTAACATTTTTTCTCTGTTTAACCTAGTAATAGTAATAACAGTTTTGACTTAAAATACATAGACTGCTCTTGTTTTAAAGGGATTATCTTAAACACTTTAAGGGGAAAAATGGCATTTTTTTTCAGTGCTGGTGACTTATAATATTTTCAGATATTTCTCTGCCCCACAAAGTTTCCAACAGGCAGTGTATTTGGTTGCTTAACATATATAATTAAGTGAATGATCTTTCATTTGAAAATCATTGTATTGATCACTTTCTTAAACTATGAAATGCTAAATTCACCCTGTCCACTTTCCTTGTTAAGTCAGTAGGTAAGAAAGAAAGAAAGAAAGAAAGAAAGAAAGAAAGAAAGAAAGAAAGAAAGAAAGAAAGAAAGAAAGAAAGAAAGAACTGTCACTATTGTAGTACCATTTCTTTTCTCCCAATTGGCAGTTGAAGAGTTATAATAATATATGAGAATGAATTCCTGTTGAATCAGTATGGTATCTATTGAATTAATTTAATTAAAATTAAAAGTTTTCATATTGAACTAACGCCAACATTAATATCACTGATTTAACTCTGAGCATAACCATGAGGTGAGGTGAGTGAGTGAGTTGAGATAGTGATTTCAATAGAAATATATATTTCATTTGATCTTTTGTAATGTATTCCAGTTGGGACCAATATCTTTCTCTAGTCCAACTCTCCATCGTATAGATAAGGGTTGTCAAACTCGTCACGTGACGTATTGCAACGTAACACAACTTTTTTCCATTGCTGGCAATGGGGTAGGCATGGCCTCCGTATGATGAAATCGGCCCACGGGCCTGCAGTTTGACACCTCTGGTATGTCACTTTTTATGTCACCCATTGTTATGTGAACATACAATTCTAGCGTGATTACACATATTAAATAATAAACTAATACAAATTTGGGAATCCTTATCTTTTTGTAAATAAACCTAAGGTAACCTGCATAAACTCATATAATAGAGTAAGCACTATTACACAAAGCATAGAAAGGGGATGTCAGATACTATGGAAAAGACACGAAGTATAAACAAAAGGAAAGATACCTAAATATATTTACACCAACACCATAAATTATTTCTTCCTATAGGTGTCATTCCTTCCAAACACCCTTGCATTCCCACAAACACCCTTGCTTTCCCACAACCCTTAGGCTATTTGATATACTGCCTTTTATTCTGTCACTTCTGTGAAGACCTCATAAACTTTCTCCAACCATGATTTTCTTAGTTTTCTCTTTAACTCTTCCTTCATATATTTATTTCTGCTTGTGATACTCATTCACTCTCTCTCAAACTAAGTTGTCCTCGTTCTCTTTCTTTGGCATTCTCACTCTTTTTTATTTAGTCTGTTTCATTCACTATTAATCCTAACTTTGTATTTGTTTTACTACACTATTTCCACTGCATTCAACCTTGATATGTTAATTATCAGACTCATATGCCTTTTTCCATTAACCAATCTATCCAATAATCACTGGAAATCATTTTTTTTCCAGCTTGTAATACTGAATATCTCTATAGTAAGATATAAGCAATTCAAATTATTTTGGATGATTGAATGTTTCATATATTAGTGGCACTATCATGTTCTTAGTTAACAAAAGGGTTAATTGATAGTAACACAAGAATATATTAAGCCTTATGGGCATTTTATTATAAATCAGAGTTTATTTGATTTTGACTTATTTCTTATTAATTTTTATGGACTTGTAAAAATGATTTATTTCAGGGGTACAAAACTGGCAAACCTGCATGGATTAATATATGATCATTTAATTATAGGACAACATTAGTATTTAATCTTAATCTATTAATCTATTGATGAATCCACATTAATCTATTAATTAATCTATTAATCCAATCTATTAACCTATTCATGGATACATATAAGGATGCAAATATTGCTCCTTAAAAATATAAGGAAAATTGAAGAGGTTCCACTCTTATATGCAAGAATTTAATTTGATAAATATATGGCATAAATATCTTTCAGGCTAAGAACTATACATTTATAGTCGGTGTTTGTGGGGGGTCAGAGGTCCACCTCTAGGTTACTCCCATGTGGGGTGCCTCAGGGGTCGGTTCTCTCCCCCCTACTTTTTAACATTTACATGAAGCCACTGGGTGAGATCATCCACTGCCATGGAGTGAGATACCATCAGTACGCTGATGATACTCAGCTGTACATTTCCACTCCTGGCCATATCAGTGAAGCGGTTGAGTGATGTGCCGGTGTCTGGAGGCTGTGAGGGTTTGGATGGGTGTTAACAGATTAAGGCTCAACCCCGATAAGACAGAGTGGCTGTGGGTGATGCCTCCCAAGGACACGTCTATCTGTCCCTCGATTACCCTGGGGGGTGAATCTATAAACCCCTCAGAGAAGGTTCGCAACTTGGGAGTCCTCCTCGATCCACAGCTGACATTGGATCATCATTTGTCGGCAGTGGCGAGGGGGGCATTTGCCCAGGTTTGCCTGGTGCACCAGTTGCGTCCTTACTTGGATCGGGAGTCTCTCCTTACAGTCACACATGCCCTTGTCACCTCGAGGATCGACTACTGCAACGCTCTCTACATGGGGCTACCCTTGAAGAGTGTTCGGAGACTACAACTAGTGCAAAATGCAGCTGCGTGAGCAGTTGTGGGCCTTCCTCGCTGTGCTCACATTTCATCAACTCTCCGCATGCTGCATTGGTTGCCTATTGGTCTCCGAGCCCAATTCAAGGTGTTGGTTATTACCTATAAAGCCCTTCATGGCATGGGACCAGGATACTTACGGGACCGCCTTCTGCCACATACTTCTCTACGACCGGTGAGAGCGCACAGGGTCGGCCTCCTCCGGGTCCCGTCAGCGAAACAATGTCGTCTGGCGGGCCCTAGGGGGGAGGGCTTTCTCTGTTGTGGCGCCCACCCTCTGGAACCAACTGCCTCCTGAAGTCCGCGTTTCCCTGACTCTCCCGGCCTTCCGAAAGAATTTAAAAACCTACCTCTGCCGGTAGGCCTGGGGATGATTGTTGATTGTGGTGTGACTGATGAGTATGTATGGGGTTTTATTTTTAATGTTTTTTTGTTCGGATTTAGTCGAAATTGTCCCGAGTCCTTGGAGAGGAGCGGCATACAAATCCAAATAAAATAAATAAATAAATAAAAATTTCTTTTGGTCATAGATTATTCTTCTGGACTAGATTATTTTTTTTTTTAATTTCTTCTTCATTACTGGAATAAGTTTTAGATTCTTCTATTTATCCTATTGTTATAGCTAATTATGCGCCTCTTACATTGAATTTAAAAAGCTTAAACCAGCCTGACATTTTAATATTTTCTTGTTACAAGAGGAGGACTTCTTAAGTTATATTAAACAATTACCCTCACATTTTTAAACAAATTCATTGTATTCATCAACTTTACAGACTGTATGAGATACTTATGAGACCTGTGACAAGGTTGTACCTAGAGCTAGAAAGTTTGGTTAAAGAGAGATTGATGGATTATGCAAAAGATCCTATGGAGCATGTATATAATGGGTTTGTATTAGCTGAATTATAGATTTTTTAGATTGACAAGGTAGAATTTACATTGAGTAGATTAACATATTTTCAGTACAAGGATGTTCTAATGGTTCACAATGGACTTGTTGCTTTGGCTGCTTTGTGCTTTCCTGATTTATGCTTTCCAGTAATCCATGACACAAGTTAAACACACAACATATCTTAATCTAAAAGTTCAAGTATATTCTTAAAGTACACATTCTTGGAATATATCAAACATTAACCAAAGAATTTAAATTTCTGATAATGCCCCATCATTGACTTCATCTTCTTAAATAGTATCAATGGATTTGAGATTAGAATATAGAACATAAAATAACAGAATTGGAAAGGACCTTGGAGGTGTTCCAGTCCAACCCTTGCTTGCAAGAGACTTTATACTATACCAGAAGCTGTTCCACTGATTGATTGTTCTCACTGTCAGGAAATTTCTCCTTAGTTCTAGGTTGCTTCTCTCTTTAATGATCTTCCACTTATTATGGCTTGTCCTGCCCTCAGATGCTTTGGAGAATAATCGACTCCCTCTTCTCTGTATTGCAGGGGTAGGCAACCTTGGTTCTTTTATGACTCATGGACTTCAATTCCCAGAATTCCTGAGCCAGCCATGCTGGCTCAGGAATTCTGGGAGTTGAAGTCCACGAGTCATAAAAGAGCCAAGGTTGCCTACCCCTGCTGTATTGGAAAGCAATTATCATGTCACCCCTAATCCTTCTCTTTGATTGGCTAGACATACCTAGTTCCCTTGACTGTTCATCATACAGGTTTGCTTCCAGACCCCTTATCATTTTTGTTACTCTTCTCTGCGCCCTTCCTAGCACTTTAGCATCTTTTTTGTAATTGTGTTGATCAAAACTGGACACAGTATTCCAAATATGGCCTCACTAGCACAGTATAGAGCACTACAATCACTTCTCAGAATCTCGATGCTATCCCTTTGTTGATGCATCCTAGGATTGTGTTGGCTTTTTTGGCAGCTATGGCACACTGCTAGCTCATACTTGGAGTAGTGGTCCACTAGGACAGTTAGATCCCTCTCACAGTTTCTACTGTTGAGCCAGGTGCCACCTATTCTATACCTATCCATTTGCTTTTTACTGCCTAAGTGCAGGATCTGACCTTTGTCAGCAATGAACTTCATCTTGTTGGATAGGGCCCAATGCTCAGATTGTTAAGATACTTCTGAATCTTGTGTCTATCTTCTGAAGTGTTGGAAATTCTCCTCAGCTTGGTGTTGTCTGCAGATTTGATGAGTTTCCTCTTCTATTCCTTTGTCTAAAAAACATTTCTGAAGATGTTGAAGAGTACTGGGCCTAAGACAGAGCATTGACCGCTACTGCATTGAACCCTACTACATTGAACCCTACATCTGCATGTTGTCCTCCATGTAGATGTAGTTCCATTAATGACTTCACATTGAGTGCCATTGATCAGTCAGTTGCAAATCCATCTAGTGGTAAAGTTATGTATACAAGTTGCTCAGATAATTCTCTCTCACCCACATACCCTCGTGAAGCTTCTGTGCTGTCCCACTCACTCACACATATGCACACATAACAGTGGCTTAGTGGGTTTATTAATATTCCCCAGCAAGTCTCTTTACTAAAAACCCAGAACTATCCCAATTAAGCCTAGCCAAAAGCACACCAATGCTTGTCCACAAAGCAATGGCCAGTGAGAACAAGGTACTTGAAAGTTTCCCAAAACCGGTAAATCCACTTGGTAAAATTAAATTCACAGTACAAGAGGCTGCATGAGGCCAGAAAAGTCCAGAGTTCACAAGAAATGATCCAAAGTCAAGCATAGGCAAGGCTGGAACCACAACGACCAGGAAACACACAACTAGGAAATGTACTCATTGTTCCCACCATCACCTCCAACTTTCTGCTGTGCTAAATAGCCAGCTTCTGATGCAATCCATCAAGAGAGATGAAGCTACAATTGGCAGAAAGACATCAACAGATTTATTTGGGACGACAAGAGACCGAGGGTGAAACTAAAAATCATCCAAGACGCAAGGGAGAGGGGGGGACTCAAAATGCCTAATCTAAAGCTATATTACTATGCTGCAACGTTGGTGGCGGTTAGTGACTGGATCAACATGACAAATGATAGAGTTCTGAATGTGGAGGGGCATGGTCTACGATTCGGCTGGCACGCATACCTAATATACGACAAAAAGGCAGATAGGAACTTCAAGGAGAACCCACTACGAATCCCATTGCTATGGGTCTGGAAGAAATATAAGCACCTCCTACACGACAAGATTCCCATTTGGACGATCCCTGGACACGCAACAGGAGATATGAACACATCCCAGGGGCAAGAAGTGGTGCCCTACAGTGAACTTGTACTGGGAGAAGAAAATGGGTTCCTCTTGAAATCTCAAGCAACGCTGGCAAACAGAGGAATAGGAAGTAATTGGCTATCATATATACAACTACAGTCAAGGTGGCGTAAAGACAAGAAGAAGGGCTTCTCCCAGAATGACGAGAACCTAATTAAACAGATCAGAGAGCAGGGGATTATGCACATCAAACGAGTGTACAGCATTCTGATAGAAATGGACTCTGAAACCGAGCTAGTCAAGAACTGTATGATAAAATGGGCGCAAGACTTCAGACACTCTATAGCCATAGACACGTGGGAGAAAATCTGGGTGAGGAATGTAGAATTCACGAAATCGCAACACTTAAGGGAAAACTTCTACAAGATGTTCTATAGATGGCATCTTGACCCGAAAAAAATATCACTCATCTACCCGGGCACCCAGCCCAAATGCTGGAGGTGCGGAGATGGGGAGGCTACTTACTTTCACATATGGTGGGCATGCAGAAAAATCAAAGCATTCTGGAGGAAGATATGGTGGACACTCCAAACTATTTTCAAAAAGCGTATAGAATTTCTACCTCAGGCTTTTTTGTTAGGGATCACAGAGGATATCACTACCTCAGAGTCAAATTTATTTTTGAACTTAATTACAGCAGCAAGATTATTGGTGGGACAGTACTGGAAGAATCCAGAAATACCGCCTATTGAAGAATGGACTGTGAAAGTAACAAATCTGACAGAAATGGCAAAAATATCGGCATATTTGAAAAATCGCTCCAATGAACAATTTGTGATGGACTGGAAACATTGGATAGACTATATCCAAGAGAGACACCAATCAAACAGAATGCAGCTGGCGTTCAGCTAGGGCTCGACGGGAGGAGGGAAGAAGGGTTAACAAATCAAAGGTTTACAAAAACTAACACCCAATGTTGAATGTATATGTTCTATAACTAATACCTCTTAACATAACCTTATGACTAATGATGTTTGCTTTAATATGGCTAAAGTAGACTGAATTTCTACCTCAGGATATGAAACTCTCACCTCAGGACCTCTGGTTAGGGACTATAAAAGATTGCACTAGTAATGGGATGAAATCAAGTCAGAAGCGCAAACATACAATAGGCGATAGACTAGAAACAGTAGATAGACCATATATAAGAGAAACACCAATCCAACAAAATGTATTCGGATTATACTTGAAGATGTAAGGGAGGAGGGTAGAACGTTTACTAAAACAGATGTTTACAAAGATTAATACCTAATGTTGTATGCTATGTTCTAGGAGGGTTGTTTAGCAATAAGATCTTATGTTTCATGTTGACCACATTAATTTCGAAACAGATAGAAGAAACGCCAATCAAATAAAATGTAACAGGAGTATAGTTGAGACTAGACGCGAGGGGTGGGGGGGGGAAAAGGCTTACTAATTCAGACTTTTTCAAAGACGAATACTTAGTATTGTATACCAGGTATCATGTTGATTGCTGCATAATATGTTTTTATGTCCAATGCTGATTGTTTTAATAAAAGAATTTTAAAAAAAAAAAAAAAAAAGAGAGAGATGAAGCTGCCTCCTGGCAATTAATCAGGCTGACCTTTGCTGCTCCTGCCTTTTCTCTGCTCTACGTGTTCTAGGATCCGATGCAGAAGGCAGTTCCTCCTCCTCTTCATTAATGGCTGCAGCTGCATGCTTTCCCCACCTGAAGCCTCAGGGCTGTCCTGCTCCAGCTGTGCTTCAGCCAAATCACTCTCAGCCTGCTGCACAGAGCCATTGACCAATTCCTCTCCTGAAGTGCCTAGGACTGGTCAGTTGAGCTTCTGAACTGACATCTGGATAGGCATCTCGTAAAGCATCCGGAGCAATTACCACAGCTTCATTGTACTTACGGCCACTCGCTCATCCTCCCCACCTTGCAGCAGCTATCCAAAGCCCACCGCACTTATGCTCTGTCTCCCCTGCCACTTGTGTCCCACCCTCTCCAACCCTCTCCCATCCCTCAAAAAGCAACGCTCATGCCATGCCTCTTCCACCACCCATGTGTCCCTTCACTCCCTCTCCCTCCTGGCAGCAGCCACTTACCTGCCTGCCAGCCTACTCACAAGCCTCTTATGACTTGCAATTTTCTGCTGGTTTCCCTATTGATTTTGGTTTTGAGAAATCAGTTAAAAATTATGAGGAGGTGCTCACTTAATGATCCACAGTCTCACTTAATGATGGCAAAGGGGTCACATGATGTTGCACTTTATGATGGCATCACTTAGTGATGGAAATCCCAGTCCCAATTACTATCGTAACTCAGGGACTAAACCTGTATATGATTTAATGCTAAATATACTAGTTGTTATCCTTTTCTTTATTTTTTAATGAAAAAGAGAGGGGGGAGGGATATTTTCATTAATTCCATAGGAGTGGGGATATAGATGGAGAAAAGGTGGGTCTTAGGAGTAGAAGCAGGGGATGGAAGAGAAAAGCATCATTATCTTTTACAGTTTAATAATATTTTCACTTACAGAAAAGAGAGTAAATAAAGCAAATGGAGCAGAACAAAAGAGGAAAAAAGGGTACATTACAAAAAATGCAAGGCCAGAAATTATTACCCTTGTGATTACCAAAACTAATGAAGTTAATTTTTGAAAGCCAGCTTTGTTTAATGACATGGGATGTCCCAGTGGGGCATACTAGGCAGTAAAAGTTATTTAAAAAAAAAAAAAGCCTGTTGGACTGATGCTGCTTGCTATCCCAACTGAGAGACTTTTTCTGCTAAATCTTATCCAATTTGACAACTCACATACTTAACCCGAATGAGTTATAGGGGTTGCCCAGTGGAAATAAGACAGAGAACATTGAGTAGTTAACTTAGGATGCAAAATGTCCTCAGACAGCCCTCCAGGAAATAATTAAGATGGAGCCTGTGTGGCAACTGCCCCTTGCTTTTCGAAAAACTGATACTTCCTGCATATTTCTGAGTCTGTGTCTGATTCAGAGCAAGAAGGCAAAGTGTGAGAAGAGTACTCAGGAGATGTGCCTAAATGGTACCATTCTTCAATCCAGATCTTTCTGTCAAAAGTTAGTATTGTACATTGGACTATTTATCCCCTTGTTCAGTAAAGTTTAGAAAGCAAACAAATATTTAGAACAGGAGTCTTTCCCCAAATCCATATCAGAAACAGTGATCAGTAGAAATAAGGAAAGAAAGACTGAATCCAATTTGTTCTTCCCTGAGATTTTTTTTAAAGTAGGATTTGTTTTTGTTTAGAGTAGACTATAAATAATTATTACAAAATGTTGTTCTTCCCTGAGATTTTTTTTAAAGGGGGATTTGTTTTTGTTTAGACTGTAAATAATTATTACAACACATTGTCGTTTATGAGAACTGCATTCCAATCCAAACTGAAAAAGATATAACAAAATTTTCAGAGAAAGAAGGTATAGTTAACCAAAATTAATTAAAACTTTACTGTACGAGAGCTACCTCTATGTATACTGCTGTAGATCTGTCAAAGGTAATGATAACCTCTAAATTAAAATTAAATTACATCATCATAACCTTGGAGAAACTGTATTTGAGTTTATTGTTCTTGAATATGCATGCAACAGTTGGAGAATAAACACTACACACTTTTTGTGCTATGATCCCAGATTTCTATTGTGAATAAGCAAGAGTACAATCCAAGTACTAATTAGAAATGAATGGAAGTAGAAATCCTGTGCCACTCATAGAAAAGTTTCTCCTCTGTTGTGTATTTTATACAGAGAGTTGTTGTTGGGCTACAACTCCCAGCAGGCCCAATAGTAAAAAAGCTTGCTTCTCAGAATATCTGAAACATGATAGGTTCCCCTCTACATCTCACTTCTATTTGTGGGTCATGCAATCAACAATAATGAGAAATTCACTTATAGTTCTTCTTTCTCTACTGTAGGTTCCTTCCTCAGAAAGGCTAGTTTTCCATGAGTAACATAAAAATGAATAAATAAACAAAGCATCTTGCTTTCTAGAAACAAATATTCTTTGCTGTCCTTAAGTCTTTGTCCACAGTGGAAAGCAACTTTAATTATTTTCTCTTAGAATGTAGTAATAAGGTTTTTTTTGTTTTTTGTTTTGTTTTTTGGCTTGCTATTTTTTAAAAAAATATTGTATTTTATTTTAAGATATTTTTAAATTTGTTTGTGTACTATATTTTGCCTTATTAAAAATGTTCTGTACTAAGAGTTTCGAACAAAATCACTTTAAGATTTTCATACTTACGAGAACAGGTTTATTTTCCTCTTACAGGGCATAAAAATGCCTGTTTGAATTGTGCATGTGAGTTTTGGAGGTACAGTATACTGTATTTGTTTTACTAATGAAAACTGAAATCTGCAATTGTATATATGAGTTCCAATAGGCCTGCATATTAAACTGCTCATGTTTCCTGTTCTAAAAGCTCATATAAGACTGAAGCATTGAAAATGTTTATCTTTGGCCATTGGATATCTGCACTTGACAGAATGACACACAAATAGGCTGAACAGCTGCTAATCAAATTCTTTAAAGCATCCAACCTCACTTTTGTCTTTATTATAAAACCAAAATTTGGTCAACTGAGGTCAAGTTGTGCACTTAACTCAGCTTTATATTATAGGCAGTGAACTCTGTAGCAGAGACTAGAGTCATATATAAACACAAAACTTTTCTGCTGCTGCTCAGGGCTGGGATTAACTTGGATCACCTAGTCTTCTGCTTTTAATGAAATTCTCTCCCTTCTATTTTCTTGTTTGGAAGACAGTCCGAAGTTATCTCATGCTAATTTAGTTAGGCAGTGCCCTCCAGGGATGTCACAGGCCTCCATGACCCTTCCAGAGAAACTCAGGGAAGGGATGAGAAGAATTAAACATTCCTGAGAAATTGCAAAACAAGAGCCACTAGAGATTTGTTGAAAAACTAGCTCCAGACTATCTGCCAGAGACCCAAGCCACCTTTTCAGCACTTCCTTGACATTACTCTACCAATCCCATCTGGCTTGACTCAAGGGTTCACCATGGGGACTGGGAAGAGTTGCAGTGGAAAAGTGGAATTCAAGGGAGGTCTGATTTACGCTGTTTGTGTGGGATACATCAGATAAATGGAAAGAGCAGTCCAAGAAAATAATAGATCTTGTTTCACTCCAGTGCCTTTCCTCTGTGTTGCTTTAAGTTAAAGATACTGAATGAGGAGGTTTAACTGTTCATTAGCAGTGGGATAATTTGATGTAAATATATGGGCATATTGAGTTGTATTGTGGCAAATGTGTTTAAGATTTGTTTCTCAGAGCACAATCCAGGAATACTTTTTTACTTGGCTTTGTTTTAATTTCATTACTCATAGAAGTCTTCTTACAGACATGTCCTTATTCCTTCTGGGGTGAAGTTGATTTAAATGTTCAAGGGTATTATTTTTCAACCGCAAAGAATACTCCCATATCTCAAGCTACCCTGGGCAAAATGAAAACTGTGAATCTGCCTTAGTTCACAATAATCTAGAATTAAGTGGTTTAGTAGGAACAAATCTATCATTGTATAAATAAAGTTGATGAGAATACAGTTCAGAAATAGTAGCTACATACTTTTCTGTATGTTCAAATACATAAATATTGCAAATACTTTAATTAACTTGATATATTAAAATGCAAGAACGGTCGTTAAGTGTGAAAAAAGGTCGTAAGTTATTTTTTTTCAGTGTTGCTGTAACTTTGAACAGTCACTAAATGAATTGTTGTAAGTCGAGGGCTACCTGTATCCCCTTTTTCAAGATGATATGGCAAATTGGGCAGGAATTTAAATCTCAACCTTTCTAGTAGAGTCTAGCTGGCACTATAACCACTTTGACTATTGCTTGAAAGCGAGTGTTTCTTATTTTTCATAGTAAGTATGAAAGGACTGATCTAGCATTTGACAGCAAGTTTCAACCTGAATTGAATAATTAGTCAATTATTGTGTCAGCCAAAGCCTTTTTCTTAGGCAGATTGAATAAAAGAGAGTCACAATGAAAGCTTTCACTTGCAATCCAAACTATATACAGTGGATAGAGAAAGTCTACACACCCCTGTTAAAATGCCAAATTTTGGAGATTTAAAACAAAATTGGACCAAGATAAATCACCTCAGAATCTTTCCACTTTTAATTTAACATAACATATAAGCCGTACAATTCAATTGAAAAACAAACTGAAATCTTTTAGGGGAGAAAATAACAATAAAAACATACAGCAATGTGTGGTTTCAATTGAATTATACAGCTTATATTACATTAAAGGGGAGGGGGGAAGTCTTGGTCTGATTTTTTTTTTTACATCTCCAAAACCTGGCATTTTAACAGAAGTGTGTATATCCACAATATTATTGTGCTAATCTAGGAATTCCTACCTTAATACAGAGTGACAGTGTCCTGTTTTGGCAGTGTAACATGCCAGGCAATGGTGAAATGCTCTGGCTTTGCTTCCCTCCTCTTTTACGGGATTTGCCAGCTGGCACAAACCATTGGCCCATCAGACCAGGGAAGATGGGATTGATGGGGCTGGGGCATTTTGGACAAGTGGTGTCTCTCCTGCCTGGTCAAGTGTGTATCAAAGCAGGAGAACCTTCAATCAAAACTGGAGTCTTTGCATAATGTGTCCGAAGCAGGACCATTTGAGCCTGACCATTTTTGCCTCTAGTCAGAACTCTAGATTGAAAAGGAAAAAAAAATACCATATGTGGTTCCAATGAACATCCTGGTCTACCTACATGATTATAGCCTGAAAGCGAATGAAGCATTTGTTTTATTAATTCAACCCATTCAAAAGAAATATTCTATTACTGTTTGAGTGATGAAAGAAAAAGTGCATATAGAATTTTCTGTGAGTTCCTATTCCATAAATGCAATTATAGCCTCTGGACTCTTTCTTTGTCCTATAGCCATGCACTCAGTCTTAAGATTTCATCACACTTTGTGTTTTCAATACTGTACTGTATGCATATTTATTAGACACATTCATGTAAAGCTCCATATATTTACAAGTGATGCTGAATTGCTTTCTTTTTTTTCCTTTTTTTGTTTCCTTTGTAATAGTCATAATGCTTCCTGGTTGAAATTGAGATGGTCTCTTTGTACAAAATACATGGTTAATCCTATTTTCTTTAAGAATTGAGACAGCATTGCATGAATACCTTAATCTGAACCAAGCAAGTCAGCCACCCAGTTCTTGCATCATGGTGATCAATACACCCTGCATGATGAATGGCTTTAAAGGGATTAAATTGTAATAGCAACAAACCAATACTTCCCTTCAAAGTTGACTAAGGTTCTTTGTAAAAAAAAACACACAGACACACGGCCTTGACTAGTCCTTTCCTAGCATTCATTCCAATGTCTGTTGAGTCTGACCACATTCTGGGTACCACCCTTCACTCACACAGTGATTAAGTTGATTAAATAGGGTGGTTGCTTTTGAGGTTTTTGGATTTTTTTTAATAGAATATTTGTGCTTTATTTGTATATAAGAGAAAATTAATACTTGAAGCTATGTAAGATGATTCTTCAAAAATATTTCTTCTGAATTTCATAAAGGGTAAAACTTGGAACATTCTTCATATTTTTGGAAATAATAATAATAACAACAACAACAACGAAATACAAAGACCTACAAATAGAAATAGAAAGACTGTGGCAAAAACAAGCAAGGGTAGTACCAACAGTAATAGGCGCCTTGGGTGCAATCCCAAAACAACTGGAGCACCACTTGAATACCATTGGCATTGACAAATTCACCATGAGTCAATTGCAAAAGGCGGCCTTACTAGGAACTGCTTCCATCCTGCGACGATATCTGTAATACCATCAAACATCCACATCTGCCTCTCCCAGGTCCTTGGTAAGGACTCAGTAGGTAGACAAAAATGCCAAATCCAGTCTGAACATCTGGCTGACTGTGCGATGATCAATAATAATAATAATAATAATAATAATAATAATAATAATAATAATAATATAGTTTGCTTTAGAAACGAAGATTTCAAGAAAGAAGATTGTGTATTGATTCTTCTTGATGTTCATGATTTTCCAACCATCAAAAATTCTTCTGCTTCAGGTTTCTCATGTTGCTTACATTTGGTTTTCAATAATTTTTTGTCATCACCTTTCTCCATGACATATGCTTCCTTCAGTTAAATTTTCATATAGAGCAGGTTTGATCACAGCCTTATTTATGAAACAAACTATGCTCCTCTTTTCTATTTTCAGTATTAAAATAAAGTAAGCAAAAGGCAGGTAGACAATGATATAAAAACAATCAATCAATTGACTGCAGCTTACTGGAATAGAAAGATTCTTAAAAGTTTAGTCAAGAATGGGGCCAGGTAAATCTCCTTAAGATACAAAATTTTGTAGGCTATGTATTGCCTTAAAAGAGATTCTTTCATGTATTGTTGCTATTGATAATTAGTAGATGGACAATTAACTTTTGGTACAGCAACTAAACGGGACAGCTGTAGGTACAGACTCTAACAAATAAGATTGCAGAAAGAACAGTTGCAATCCGCCTGTTTTCCATAGAAGACCTGTTTATTAGGCAGGTCAGAAGGAAGGCTGAGACCTCTGCAGATCCTTCACATCCTGGACATAAAGTGTTTCAACTCCTTCCCTTGGGACAGTACTACAGGGCATTGCAGGCCAAAACAAGTAGACTAAGGGACAGGTTTTTTTCCCTCATGCCATCACTCTGCTGAACACCTAATGTTTATATTTATTTATCAATAGTAGAGCTGTAGTATTATTATCCTTTTATTATCTTTCTTACTCCCCTTCTTATTGGTAGTATTATTATGATGGTGATGATTATCATTATTCTGTTGCTTTGTATGTATACTGAGAGCTTCTACACCGGAGACAAATTCCTTGTGCATTTAATCACACTTGGCCAAATAAAGTATTCAATTCAATTCAGTTCAATATACTATGAACAAAATTCCAATTCAATATACTGTGACAGCAAGGATATTTAAAGAACTGTTCTTCAAATATCCTAGATGTCAACTATACTGTTTGGTGTTTTAAAAGTCACAATCGTGAGTTTTCTGCCTATGGTTCAAATTATTTTCTATTCTATTGTGGGAGGTAGCTTTTCCTATAACTAAAATAAAAGAGTAAGAAAATTTATTGCATTATTCCCTGCTTAGTGCAGATAGAATGTTGTTAATTTTGTCTTGGCTATCCTTAAGGCCACTCCACAATAACAGATACAGTACAGAATTGCCAACTTTGTACCCTGGGCTTATCAATTCCAATTCAAGTCATATGTATAATTTTAGATGAGCCAGCCTATGAAGAATACGCTACTCAAATTCTTCAATATATTTTTTCTAAAGATATTGCTACTGTTTTAGGTACCATATATAAATTGAGAATGTCTAGGTCTCACCCCTTAAGAGCATGCATTCTTTTGGTTTCTTCCAAAGTCTGGGAGAGCTGTAAAATACCAAGATACAATTTGCTTGAGTTCAGAGCCTAGGAATATAGGATCGCAGCCATTATGAAGGATAATGGAATTCAGCCCAAGAAGAATAGCAAACCATTACCCAAAAATATAGATCCTCTGCAAGTAAATAACATCCATGACAATAATGGATATAGAACATCTGTCAATACTCTGGTAAATACGTGCATCACATTCCTTCTTTCCCATGCTACTGTTTTAAGAATAGTCTGCTTTCTTTATCATCAGGATCTTTCAGAATCGTGTATATTTTTAATAAACAGTGCTGATTTGTTTTAAAAATACAATTTTAAAATAAATCTTAAAGTAAGATTCAAATTTTCACCCTAGATTTTTTTTAACTCCTTAAGCATATTAAATTTTATAAGAAACATTTTTAAAAAAACTATTACAGGCTGTTTAGTGACCGTTAGAAGTTACAATGGCATTGAAAAAAGTGACTTAGGACTGTTTTCACACATACGACCATTGCAGCATCCCCAGGGTCACGTGATCAAAGTTCAGAGGCTTGGCAACTGACTCACATTTACGACAGTTGCAGTGTCCCAGTCTCACGTGAGCCCTTTTGCAACTTTCTGACAAGCAAAATCAATGGGGAGGCCAGGTTCACTTAACAACTGTGTTACTACCTTAACAACTGCAGTGATTCACTTAACAACAGTGGCAACCAAGGTCATCAAACGGGACACAACTCAACTGTCTTGCTTAGCAACAGAAATTTTGGGCTGAATTGTGGTTCTACCTGCGCACCCTGATTTCAGGAGAGGATACACACCCACATACACATATACACACACAAAACACCTGTATAAAAAATTATTCTGAACCTTTGGAAGAAGGAAAAAAATGAAGAAAAAGTGAAGGGTGACATATATATTAAACTTCTTTTGTCAGCGTACTTTCCCAACACACAGCTTTTCTGTTTCATTTTGCCTCTGGCAAAAATTTCTAAAGATCAGAAATAAAGCCTTACACAAATACTTTTGTATGTTGAAGAAACAATAATTTGACACTCACTGATACCAGGAAGAAGACAACACTGAATTTATGCTTGATAAAACAGTAGGGGCATTGTGCATTCACTTGACGCAAAAGATGAAAATTTTAGAATGAATTAAGAACAAAAGTTTCTCAGAGTTTATATTTTAAAGTTTATCTAGATTATACTGCTTCTATTCTTAAGAATTTTCTTCTATTGCCAGCTATTGAATTTACATAGTCCAGGGAATTTTACAAGGAAAAAAAAACACTGTTCTTTGCTTATTATTGTCCTTTCTGAGCATTTCAGCATGCTAAGAAACTGCATTGGGTTTTTTTTCCCCTTCTACTGGGTTCCTCCCCCTCCCCCATTTTTTTTTTTGTTTACAAGAGCAGGACTGCTGTTTCTGAGCTCAATGACCACATTTAAAGCAGGTTACTGAGGGATGGGGGAACATAATTATTTGTAATATAACATGCTCCAGTTTGTCTGTTTGAAATGAGTGGCAAGCATTTAAGTCAGCGGTTCTCAACCTTTTTCAGGCCGCGACCCCGACCTGCACCGCACATGCGCAGCGCAACCCCGACCTGCACCGTGCATGCGCAGTGCAATGGCCCGCATCACGCATGCGTGGCGCAACGGCACGCATGTGCGGCGCGACAACCCGCATCACGCATGCGCGGTGCTGCCCCCTGCGCCGGCCGAGGGGAAAAGGAGGGAAAATGGCGGACTGCATTGTTTGGCGACCCCCGTGAAATGGTCGTTCGACCCCAAATGGGGTCGCGACCCACAGGTTGAGAATTGCTGATTTAAGTGAAGAAGCTAATTGAGAGGGCTGGAGGAATTATTTACTATAGAGCAGAGTGTAGGACCGACCTAAAAGAGGAAGGAATGGCACAGCATTTGTTTAACATTTCTAGCTAAAGCTACTGATGAGGGCTCCCCATCAGAGACAAGGATGCTGATCTTTAGCTGGCATTTCTTGAGCAAAAATTGCAACAGGGAATATTGTTACAATCCATTCAGGGCTTTAGCTCTACCTCCACTAATATGGATAGACATGGTTTTAACATTACTTTTTAGGAGTAGGAAACGTAAGATTTCAAAGTCTGTGTGATTATAAAAACATTTGTAAATAATGAAACAATTGCAGTATCACTGGCTATAATTTTTATATTTCATTTCTCTCGGATATCGATCTTTACTTTCCATGCTCCAGGCATGGAAGTTTATATACTCGTACCTGAGATTAACACTTTGGGCAAATGATGATGTCAGCTGCTATTTCCAAATATTGTTATCATGATCAATGTGATAGTATGCCAGATTCTACTCTACTACAGATACTATCTCTGATGACACAAGTATAAGCTTCTACGGGTCAAACAAGCAAGTACTGACAAACTGTCCTGGGTCACAAAGAATTAGAAATAACTGAGGAAATGAACAATTGCAAGGTTTCACAAAGTTTACACCACAGTCAAGACACTGTGCAGATTGGTCTTGCTACCATGAGCACATGAATGCTTCCTTTATGGTAAGGAGGTAAGAAATGTAGTTAAAGTGAGCCTTGATTAACAAGAGTTGTATTAATGGATGACAGCACAGTTAATAAGTTTTGGTTGGTATGCTAGATTGGTGAGACATGGCTACAGTTGCTTGAAATGTATATGCAATTATACTCTCCTCTCTCACATACACACACAGAGAGGGGGACAGACAGACAGACAGACAGAAGACAGAATAGCTTCTTTCTGCAAGGGTGTTGGCCTATATGAATGCTGACTTGTCTCCTGACATCAAAACATTTCAACAGCCAAACTTAGCCAGGATAGTAGTGTAATATCCTTGGCATAACATCTTATTCTGTAAAGTTACCAGAATGTCAGCAATGACTTCCCATGCTCATTTTATTTTCCATTTATTTGTTTACAAATCAAGCCTAAGATCCTGTTGTAAGTTTAAAAATGCTGCTTTTGATCATTATTGTGGCTATATTACTACATGTTTCAAAAAATATTGGGAACCTATTTATGATTTGCATGCAAAGCGTAAATGCAAGAAAATAATTAACGAAAATCTCCATATGATAGATATACTATATCCCCATATGCCTATATAGTATTCATTGCTGTGAATCAAAAATGATTGGGGCCACATATGAAAAATGAGACTATGGACTTCACACTACAGTTGGATTTTGCTTACTTCCCCATACAAGATTACAAACCCATACCTGGAATTCTTGAAAAATCTCACATATTAAAGAGGTTATTAAAGTCCAGCGATAAATTCAGCTGTTCTATGGATTTATTTTACTTTCTGTTATTATGACTAATTTATCACCAACCTTAATAATGAGATATACAGTATTATAGGTAAGAAAACAGCTTGGAAAACTGTGTATTCATAAAGGTCTACTGTTCTATTGGATCATTTTGTTAATAACTTTTAGAAAATTCTGTCTTTGCCTTTAGTGTGTACCCTCATGATGGCTAAAAGGCAGCCAATGTCAAGCAGCTATTTTATCACAGATCGAGGCCTAGCCATGTCACGGGTCACAGTGTTCAGCATGTGAACAGGAAGGTGAGAATTGCTGAACTTTTAGCTCAGTTGTGCAGCCCCATCAGAGAACAAATGGACCAAAACACTCTACAGCTGTATAAAGAGATGAACGGATGAATACCTATTGCACAGAGGCCTTTGTGTTCTGGACATGATCTAGCATTATGATGGGATCCAACTAGGCTGCAGTTTTGTAGCAATTAAAGCAACATTATCACACTGCAGACAGGATTATTTATCTTCTAATTTAGCATGTCACATGTTCTATATTTGTAATCAGTGATTATTCATTATACTCCATTGAAGTTCAAAACAAAGCATTTCTCCTTTATTGAACCAGTAACTAATTCCATAACAATTGCAATATTTTTTCTTTGCATTTATTCTGATCCTGAAATCACTACAAGATAAATCCAGAAATGAATGAGTCGAGTCAAGAATCAATCATTTAGTGTAGATGGCAGAACAAACTCATGATGTTTGTTAACAGAGTAGGAGAGCGTATCCATTTCTGCTTAACTGTGTTTCCTATTTGCTGTTGTTATTGTTATTATTATATTTTTATCCCTTTTTAATAAGATTGAACCATATATATTCATGATCAGTAACTATATTATAAAATAAGAAGTTATAAAACAATAAAGCAAAGATGAGATGATTTCCATAAGAAACTATTATTTATATATTTTCCTTTTTTATTTACTATAAAAGCACACTCAAATTTAACCTTTAGTTTAAGACTTTCCAAAAAGTCTTACATTTTTAAAATATGCTTGAAATAGCATCTTAGCAAAACTAAACTTTTTTATTTGTAATTAAATAATATTTGATAAACTTTATTATTGTATTTAATACAAAGTTAAAAGAGCACTAGCACACATCAGAAATGTATAGTGTAATAGTCAACATCACACAGAATTTATTCATACATTGCAGTCTTGTTGCCATATTAGTCTTGTATGTAGTGATTTTCACTGATGATTTGGAAATCTTGTCCTGAAGGATTTTAATATGTTGGATATAATACAGTAAAATTATAGAATATGAAAGTTGCTGGAGTATTTAGTAACCTTATATCTGAACTCTAGACACAATGTAATCTTTATTGGCTTTACTATTTTATAAATCAGGTAATGCAGTACATATCATTGCACCACTCTATACATATAATGAACAATGATCTTAGTAAGAAATAATAAAAAGTTATTGTACGACCTGAATTTTGTATTATGTTAATTTAAATCAGATTTGGAGCAAATTAGATATTGGCCTTTAGGTTTATGGTATTTCTACATTTCTTGCTATAATTATTAGAACTTTTTCTTGGAAGCATCAGAACATCTCTAGCAATTACCAGAGTACATTATATAATAAGCTGATCAAGATATCAACTGCGATCTAGTGAGTGTATCTTTAAATGTTAATCTTATTCTACCTTTTGTGCACCTAAGAAACATCTATGCATAAATGAAGGAAAAACAGTAAGAGTTAAGAATTAAGACTTCCTTTCAATAACAAGTGTATATTAGGTTTATATTCTACCTTCCAGTTGAAAGCTCTTAAGCATGTAAATTAATTAAAATAAAATTAAAGATATTGTTTCCTAATTAGGAATGGCTAAGATATCACATCTGACATAGAATACAAATATAAAGACATTCTGTATATTTACTCAATTATTAACTGTATCCAAACTATTAGTTCAACTGCAGAACTGGAAGATACTACTAAACTCAAACTTTAGCTTTTAATTGTAAAAATGACTTGCAAATACAATACTTATGTGAGCATGGCTGTATTTAATATATAATATTTCTGATTTGAGGAACAGGAGTGGAATCTGAAAAGTTCAGGTGGCATTTAGCAAAAGAAACTGAGCTGTCCCAGAGCTTACATTAATCTGATTTGCAGAGTATCCACTAGCATCTGGGGACCTACTAAAGTTGTTTTCTTTAAATGTGATGTGACGAGGTCAATGCAAATAGCATTGTGGGTTATCCTACAAGATAACAGCCCCTTTATACCATATGGGGATAGTTTGAATTATTGTGTTTGCATGCTGATTATTTATTAAAAAGGAATTCAACTTTACAGGTAGCTCTCTGTTTCTTTCACAAAGGGATTAAAATATTTCATTCATGTTGAATGGACTTAGCAGCAGTAAGTTTTTTTCCAGATATGTAACAGTGTGGTCTGGTTGATTGAGTACTAGACTGGGAGTCTAGAAACCTGAAGTTCTGTTCCTGGCTCAGTTACTAACCTGATGTGGGATGCTGAAGATATTTATTGTTATTATTTCTCTTCTTTGTTTTCTCTGTGTTAACTGTTTAGTACTTAAATGACATTTACACCAACAGGTCCAGCTAATTAAAATAGGTGAAGCTGTATGTGCCTTATAATGGATATTGCATTTATTTATTTAAAACTTGGATGTACTGTGTATCTTTTGTCCTTTATAAATATTTTTTAAGTTTTTTTATTTCAGTTAACCTATATTAACATTGTAAGCAAAATAATATCAAATTTATGTCTTTACTTTTTAATTTTCCTTTATAATTCAAACACATATGTGGCTACTAAAATTTCCCAAACACAAAGTACAATAAAGCAAAAAAGTTCAAGGCCAATAGCCAATGATGTTTTACTTCAGATAAAAATATTTCTAACCTGCCACCAAAATGATAGCAAGCTTTCATGGCATTCACATAGGTTACTATCCAAGAGAAGAACCTATTGAGCATGAAAGCAATGTGACATCCATGACAACACAAAGATCCAAACATTGCTTTGCACTTCATGAGATGAAATAGCAGCATTTAAGATCTATAAAATGAAAGTCTTAAGTCATTCTAACAAACAGATTGCAGATTTACACTTTAACGTATTTATTTATGTTCATAGACTAGTATTTCATACAGTACATCAAACAGCAAAGAACATAATAAAACTACCATCTATCTACTATCTATCATAATGACTTGGTAATTGAAATGGATAATTATAGGTCATAATTGATGAAAGAAATTACACACTATTTAGGCAAAGTGAATCTCATCTAGCATACTCATGTGTGCTAGATCCATAAGTGTCCCCATACTGAGTATATGTAAAAAGTATGCAGAGGGGAATGCTATTGGAAGAACAAAAAAACTTAACTGTTTAGCAGTTAGAGGCTACATCAAGCTGTTTTGATTTTCAGTACACTTAGAAGGCACCACTCTGATGGGCCATTTGTCCATAACAAATGGTATATTGGTCCCTGGCACATTACCATTTGTTCCACTCACAGATTGACCACTTCCTTATATTAGAAATAACAAGAGCAACTAGCACTGTTGGTAGAAAATAAACAAAAAGTTATTCCTGAACAGTTGAATGGATTTGTGGACAAATTGTTGGTTTTCCAGAAAGGTTAAAAAGCAGCACCCCACTTTTATCTTTCCATGACTATAGGTGGTAAATTTGGGATAGATTAAATATATAATGCAGAAAAGTGTTCTTATGTTGCAATGAGAGACACATAGTTTGTGAAAAAGTAAGAAAAAAATCAGTTATTTCTTCCTCTAATATGAACTAAATAATATTTTACAGATACAGACCATGTATCACTTACATTACATGGACCTCTCCATTGGTGAGATGCAGGCTAATAATTCTAACTTGTTTAGAACAGCACAAGAAAGCTTGAGTAAAATTGGATTGTAAGTTTGGGACATATTAAGTCATACTATAGCAAAAGTGGTCTTACTTTAGCAAGAATGTTATGTTTGTTCATTTATGAAATTTATCTGTTGTCCCAAAACTCATGAATTGTAGGTGGTTTACGGATACAAACACAGTGTCTATGGAGATTCTCGATCATCCAGGTCATGTTTGTCCCAAAGGTGCTTTTCCAAAAGGCAACTGGACTTTCTGGGGGAGTTTTTTCACTTGGAAATATTTCATTTCTCATCCAAGAATCAGAACTGAAGAAGCTTCTTGAATAAGAAGTGAAATGTTTTCAAGGGGAGAAAAAAAAACACCAAGAAAGTCCAGCTGCCTTTTGGAAAAGCAGCTTTGGGATAAAAAAACAGAGGTAAAACTATTGGTAAGCTAATGTACACCACCTCTATAAACGAAAGCCACAGTAGGCTAAAGCCGTAATGGGCCTTTATAATAATAACCACTGCATATACAAAGAATAAGGTTAAAAGAGCATGAATTACCAAATGAAATGTAAGAATGGATATGTTGTATGTCTGTAAAACTAAGAGAATCTAGATTCCAGATTGTTGGGTAGGGAATGTAAAAATGGAAATCTATATACCTTAATAAATAAACAAGACTATGTCTGATTTACTTGGTCATGTTATTCTTACAAATTCATCATAGAAAGCAATGATGCTAGGAATGGTTAGTGAACAAAGAAGAAGGTGCAGGAAAAGAACGCACAAGTTGGTTTGATAACATCAAATCTGATGCAAAGTTGAACATACAACAATTGGAAGAACTGTGCTAGATAGGGTAGCATGGAGAGCATTTGCCTATAAAGACACAAGAGTCGGACACAACTAAATAGTTAAAAACAACAACAATATAGTTTAATTTCTTTGCTTACTATTTTTTACTTCTTTTTTCTGTTTTGTATATCATTGTTTATTCCAAAATGGAATAATATAAGTATGCAGGTAAGATTTTAAACTGAGAAGTAAAGGGAAAAAATCCTAGAAGCCACTTCCATGTTGTTGCCAAGAAAAGGACCTGAACCTGTCCATGAAAATCAGATTGGGCTGTTTTGCAATATAAACTGCCAAAGAAGATTAAGAAAATGTATTTATTTATTTTATTTTATTTATATCACATTTTATTATTATTTTTTTCTTGTAAATAACTTAAGTGGCGATCATAACTGATATTCCTTCTTCCTTCTATTTTCCCCACAGAGACAATTCTGTGAGGTGAGTTGGGCTGAGAGAGAATAAGAGATCCAAAGTCACCGAGCTAGTTTTTCATGGCTAAGGCAGGACTAGAACTCACAGATTCTTTATTTCTACCCTGGTGACTAATCAGAATTTACTTTTCTTTCCACAGGCAATGTGGCTAATGTTGCAGATGGATGAACCACAGGATTTTGTAATAGCTACTGGTGAGGTCCACAGTGTCCGTGAATTTGTGGAGAAGGCATTTCAGAACATTGGTAAAACTATTGTGTAAGTAAAGGCATGCAATGAGGAATTCTGGGAATTGAAGTCCGGGCTGAGGAATTCTGGGAATTGAAGTCCACAAGTCATAAAAGGGCCAAGTTTGAAGACCCCTGATTTATTTGATTATAAATTTATGGCACAGTATTTTTAGATATATGTTTTCTACTTCATCTGATTTTATGAGAATTTGAATATATATCAATTATATTTCACTCCATTTTGAAGATATATCACTCTTGACTAAGAAAAAGAAAGTTCTGCCTAATCTCAAAGCATGTATATGCCGAATAGTAGTGGACATTACATTTGGTGTTTATTTGGTTTTAAAATGATCCCTTTCTGAAAGTTTGAGATGTGTGTCAATGTTAACTGACAGGAAGAAACTTCATGCTAATCTAGACTAATCCAAATGACAGCTTCTGCCAGACTTTTTCAGACATAGCTAAAATTCTGACAGATGTACTAAAAAAAGAATATAGCTAGAGAACAGGTTTTGTTCTTTAAACACAGTATGCATTGAAGTTCCAAAGAGAAGAAAGAAGGCTACATTGTTTGAATTTGTATTCTACTTTTCCATAAAAAAGATTCTCAAAGTGACTAATGTAGTAAAATTATTCACATCTAGATTTGGAATAAGAGAAGGGAGTGAGGCAGCTACCTAGTATGCTTCTAATAGTCCTTTTCTGGTAAAATTTGGTACTCAATAATAATAAAAAAAACTTATCAGTGAATTTACAAATTATGAGACAGTAATAAAGTATGGAAGAGTCTGATTAGGTTAATTTACTACTTCCTAGTCTTATTTAGTATCTATATAATTGATTTTGGATTGTACTATATCATAGTAAATTAATTATGAAAGTAAAATTATTGTTTATGTATCCATATTATTGTTCACTTCTTCTCTAGTATTTCCCAGTTCCCCACATCCAATTTTTCTACTGGTAACCACACAGAATAGTAAACTGTAACCACTAGGTTTACTTGAATTTTCAATGTCCACAGCAATATTAACAATCTCACTCTTTCCCTCCCCCCCCAGTAATTACCACTCTATTTAGCCATAAAAATGTTGAGGCATAAAGCACAATTTATACTGCATATTCTATATGCACTGGGTTTATTGCAAAAGTGAAATATTTCTCTAATTCAGATAATAAAATTAGGATCACTTTGTAAATACTTTCTGTAGTGTATATTTTGCTTTATTGTATTTAGAACTTTCTTGCTTCTGTGTCTTTTCTGTTGCCCATGCATAAGCAAGCCAAACTCAGTTAGAAAAAAGAAGGAAGAGGAACACTTTTTCCTGTGATACTAAAATGGGACTGTGAAAAACACTGATACCTTTAATACAATATGCCTGAACCACAATATCATATTCTCTTCCTTTCTCCTTTTCTGATACTGCCAGGGTAAAAGTTTTAAAGCTTTTTCCATTTTCAGCTTGCCACATCTAGGTAAAATGGTGGCTTTTGTACGTTTTGCTTTATTGAGACAAACCAAGATCACTAAATGCAGTTGTTTTATTTAAGTCACCCATACTTAATGGTTGCTATAATTTCTCTTGATAAACATAATAATAACTTTTCTGATCAAAGTCAAGTTTGGGGAAAGGAAAACAAATAAGCCACAATCTCATGTTCATTATTGTACACTAGACTATGTTTTGAAAAACATACAAAGCACAAGCTGTGTGTTTGCTTATTATTGGAATTTAGTTCAACTGTTCCTAATGTTAGCATGATTAGGAAAACTTACATTGCTAATTTCTTTCAGCATTAACTAAATTGTTTTTAATACCAAGCACCTGAAACAAAAATATCTTTCAGTTAATAATAAATTGTCCAAATTGATGTAAGACAGAGATGAATTGCATGTAGGATTCAGTTAAAAATAAAGTGAGCCAAATTAATTAACTCTCTAAATATAGAAAAAAAGAACACAGAAGTGCATGTCCATACATGAAATATATTTCAGGCTGGGGAGTTAAAATTGCTTATTTGTAAGAGGTAATTGTAAGCATATCACAATATAGATGTCTTCATGCTGCATCCAGTTTTCTTATGATCACTATGGAAACTGGATGCAAATGCAGGTAGCCCTCAACTTGTTATAACCACAGTTGAGATCTGAATTTCCATGTTAAGCAAGGCAGTTGTTAAGTGAATTACTCCCAGTTTTACAACTTTTTTTGCCATGGTTGTTAAGCAAATCACTTGGAGTTGTTAATAACATGTTAAGCAGATCTGGCTTCCCCCATTGACTTGCCTTGTCTGACAGTTAGCTGGGAAGGTCGCAAAAGGTGATCACATGACCCCAGGACACTGCAACCATCATAAATAAATGCAAATTGTCAAGTGCCCAAATTCTGATCATGTGAATGTGAGGCTGCTGCAACAGTTGTAAGTGTGGCTGTATTAAGTCATTTTTTTGTAGTGCGGTTGTAGCTTCGAACAGCCACTAAACAAATGCTTGTAAGTTGATGACTATCTGTAACTAGAATGGCTGGCTCTTCGTATGTTGGTGGAATGTAAGCATTTATATATGGGGCAACATCTAATAAAGTAGTTCTCATGGGAGGCATCTTTGAATGTAAATCATAGTTTTTTCTGGTAACGCTAATACTAAGTATTTTTGTGTTTACAACAATGTCTTATAATAGAACAGTGAAGATGTGAACAAAGAAAATTGGTTTCCTTGTTCCATCTCTCTTATCCTGATCTAGAAACAAGCAATTTATTTATATAAAGCTAATCACATAGCTACAGACGAATGAAATTCTATCCATCCACCTATTTACTGCTTTGTGAAGTCAAAACCAGTTTTGAATATAGATATTCCTCATTTAGTGACTGCATCATATAGTGACCATTCACAGTCCCACAGTAAGGACCATCAGCTTATTTATTAAGCAAAGCAGTCACCAAGTGAAACCACAACTATTCTTATGATGTTACTGGAGCTTTCTTTGGCTTTGCAGACTTGCTAAGGTCATAAATGTGAGGATTAGTCATAAAGTTACTTTTTTATCACCATTGTAACTATGAACGGTTGCTAAATGAGGCAGTCATTAAATGAGGATTACCTATATATTACATGTCACTTTAATTTTAAAATCCTGATGGAGAATAGTAATTATGCTTTTAAGTAAAGAATAAAAATAATTAATTTCATGTTATTGCTTTATAAAATGCTTTCTCAATATCAGACTCAGCAGTTTATCTGCTTAGTAAGATGACTATGTTTTATTGTATTAGTCTGAAAAAAAATAACTTTGGCAAGTGACAGATAAACAGCTCGAAGAGTTAGATCTTTCGTTTCTGAAATATAATTGAATATTTTAACACTGCTAGTGCCAAAAAAAATGGTGAATGATAAGAGTCAGACAAACTCTAATTTAGTTCTTTGCATTGACAAGAAGGCCTTTGAGCTACAAATAATTTCAGTGTACTAGCAAAACATTTTTGAAAAAATTCTTTCTGCCTATTACTAATTAAATAACATGACAAAGGAACATTTCCCTCCTCTAATTTAACCCTAGAAGGATAAACTAAACAGGCAAACACTTGTCTTGACTAATTTTCTGTCATTAATCTTATTAAACCAGAGCAGGACTGTAAGAATAGCCTCAAACCACTGTAATATACAAGAGTTTTTATTGGATGCTGTGAAAAAAGGAAGGAGAAGCCTAATCAGGTCTTGGAAAGATTTATGAATGCTTTTTTTATTATAATTCTGCATAATAGTTTCAGAGTAAAAGTATGCATTGCTTGAAGGGTTGAGATTTACGTCGAAAAGCAATGAATATATTGTCACAATCACATTAGTCTATATTGCCTTTTCCTGAAATTATTGTGGGTGTCCTTGCAAGAAATTTCATTTATTCTGCCGGTAGGGGCAAACTGTTTGAAAAAAAGCAGATTACAAATGTTTTAAATAAGTAAAGAGTACTGAAAAAATCACAAGAAAGAAAAAGCAAAAGAAAGACCTACTACTTTGGAGAAGCTCTGAGGCTTTAAAAACTGGAAGTAAATGAGGTTGACCAATTGGCAATGAGTGGAGGATCTGAAAGAGCAACTTAGGGATAGATCATCATGGGGAAAAATGTCTAAGTAGTCACTAAGAGTGAACAATGACTTGATGGCTCATAATCAATCAATCAAAATGTTCTGCAACAAAGAGGATAAGGAACAAGTATGCAAATGATTGGCCTAACACAAAGAAGCATATTTTTTACAACTTTTAGGGCCTTAGCAAATGAACTGATCTAATGTTATAAACAGTTCCATTACTGAAATGTCCCTAACAGTCCATTTTATTTTATTTTATACTTAATGAAAGTTTATTTATTGTAAACTTGACCAAGCATATTTAGATAAAATAGTTAGTATCCATTGCAGGTAAAAAAAAATCCTATTACGCTCAATCATAACCTCGCACCTATGTTCTATATTCTCTGAAGCATGTTTTCATCCACTTAGACCAAGGTTGTCAAATTGACAGCCCATGCACCAGATGTGTCACACTCTCCACAAAGGCAAAAAATGGCACAATATATCACAATGTGTAACATGATGCGATCGACTTTGACACCCATGACTTAGTCTTTTTTTTTAAGATGAAAAAATTCTTTTATTAAAACATTCAGCATTGAACATAAAATCATAGTATGCATCAATCATCATAGCACCTGATATACATCACTAAGTATTAATCTTTATAATCGTCTGGTTTGGTAAACATTTTCCACTCCGCACTTCAAGCCTCAACTAAACGCCTGTTACAATTTATTTGCTTGGTGTTTCTCTTTTCTATAGTCTATCAACAGTTCCTAGTCTATCACATTTTATTCATCTCAGTATTAGTACAATCTTTTATGATCCCTAACCAATAATCCTAAGGTAGAAATTCAGTATCCTGAGGTATATATTCAGTAAGCTTTCCCAATATTAAAGCAATCAACATTAAGTCTGGGTTCATATTAATAAGCTGTCTTCATAAGACCCGAAAATACATCTCTTGTATATGGTCTGTCTACATTCCTACAATCAGCATTGAACATAAAATCATAGTATGCATCATTCATCATAGCACCTGATATACATCACTAAGTATTAATCTTTGTAAACGTCTGGTTTGGTAAACATTTTTCGCTCCTCACATCAAGCCTCAACTAGACGTCTGTTACAATTTATTTGATTGGTGTTTTTCTTCTCTATAGTCTATCCACAGTTTCCAGTCTATCACATATTATTCATTTCATTATTAGTACAATCTTTTATGGTCCCTAACTAAAAATCCTGAGGTAAAAGTTTAATAACCTGAGGTAAATCTTCTATATGGTTTATCTACTATGTCTAGTCTATCACATACTGTTCATTCACGCTTCTGAATTAACTTCGTCTCAGTAATAGTGCAATCTTTCATAGTCCCTAACCAAAGTTCCTGAGGTAGAAGTTTCATAACCTGAGATAGAAATTCAATCCGCTTTATCAATATTAAAGCAAACAACATTAAGCATAAGGTCATATTAAGATGCTTTCGTCATATAACATAGGCATACAACATTAGGTGTTAGTCTTTGTAAACATTTGATTTGGTGAACATTCTTCCCTCTTTATGTCGAGTCTCAACTAAACGCCAGGTGCATTTTGTTTGATTGGTGTTTCTCTTGTATATAGTCTATCCACTGTTTCCAGTCTGCCAAATATTGTTCATTTGAGCGATCTTTCAGGTATGCCGATATTTTCGCCATCTCCGCCAGATTTGTTACTTTCACAGTCCATTCTTCTATAGGCGGTATTTCTGGATTCTTCCAGTATTGTCCCACCAACAATCTGGCTGCTGTGATCAAGTTCAGAAATAAGCTCGTCTCTGAGGTAGTGCAGTCCTTTGTTATCCCTAACAAAAACACCTGAGGTAGAAATTCAATACGCTTTTTGAAAATGGTTTGGAGTGTCCACCATATCTTCCTCCAGAAGGCTTTGATTTTTCTGCATGTCCACCATACATGAAAGTAGGTAGCCTCCCCGTCACCGCACCTCCAGCATTTGGGCTGGGAGTCTGGATAGATGAGTGATAGTTTTTTCGGGTCGAGGTGCCACCTATAGAACATCTTGTAGAAGTTTTCCCTTAAGTGTTGCGATTTCGTAAATTCTACATTTCTCACCCAGATTTTCTCCCACGTGTCCATGGTGATAGGATGCCTAAAGTCTTGTCCCCACTTTATCATACAGTTCTTGACTAGCTCGGTTTCAGAGTCCATTTCTATCAGAATGCTGTACACTCGTCTGATGTGCATGATCCCCTGTTCTCTAATCTGTTCAATTAGTTTCTCGTCGGTCTGGGAGAGTCCCTTTTTCTTATCTTTACGCCACCTTGATTGCAGTTGTATATATGATAGCCAGGTACCTCCTATTCCTTTGTTTGCTAGCGTTGCTTGGGGTTTCAAGGAGAACCCATTTTCTTCTCCCAGTACAAGTTTACTGTAGGGCACCACTTCTTGCCCTTGGGATGTGTTTATATCCCCTATTGCGTGTCCGGGGATCGTCCAGGTGGGAATCTTGTTGTGTAGGAGGTGTTTATATTTCTTCCAGACCCATAACAATGGGATTCGTAGTGGGTTCTCCTTGAAGTTCCTGTCTGCCTTTTTGTCGTATACTAGGTATGCGTGCCAGCCGAGTAGTAGACCATGCCCTTCAACATTCAGTATTCTATCATTCGTCATATTGATCCAGTCACTCAACGCCACCAACGTCGCTGCATAGTAGTACAGCTTTAGATTAGGCATTTTTAGTCCCCCCCTCTTCCTTGTGTCCTGGATAATTTTTAGTTTCACCCTTGGTCTTTTGTCATCCCAAATAAATCTGGTGATGCCCCTCTGCCAATTGTCCAAGTCCTCATCCTTTTTGAGTATGGGTAGCATTTGGAAGAGAAATAGAAATCTTGGCAGGACGTTCATCTTTACTGCTGCTATCCTGCCCAGAAAGGATAGTCGTAGTGTTTTCCACCTTTCCAGATCTGCTTGTATCTTGCTCCACAGCACCTCGTAGTTATTTTTGTATAATTTCGCATTCGTTGTTTCTATCTCCACTCCCAGGTATTTAACTTTCTTAACTATTTCACAACCCGTTATTCTTTCCAAGTCTTGTTTTGCTCTGTTGTCAAGATTTTTAACTAGCATCTTCGTTTTTGATATATTAACTTTAAAACCTGATACCTTACCATAGTCTTTCATTATCTCCATCAAACTCCTTGTTGATTGTACTGGTTGCAATACTGTCACCAGTAGGTCGTCTGCAAAGGCACACAGCCTGTAGTCCTGTTTTCCAATCTGTATGCCCTTTACGTCTTCTGCCGCTCTTATCTTGTTCAGCAGAATCTCCATCGTTAAGACAAATAGCAGTGGTGACAGCGGACAGCCCTGTCTCGTGCCTCTTTCTATATTGAATGGGTCTGTTAGTTCGCCATTCACGATGATCTGGCCCGTTTGTTTCTGGTAGATTGCTGTTATGGAGTTGAGGAACTGCTCTCCCATTTTCATCCCCCGGGCTAGGTTCGTCAGGAATGGCCAATTCAGTCTATCAAAGGCTTTTTCTGCGTCCACAAACATGAGGGTTGCAGGTACCCGGTTGTGCCTTTCCAGGTACTCTATTATGTTCAGCAGCTGTCTTACGTTGGTTTTCATCTGACGTCCTTGTATAAACCCCGTTTGATCCGGGTGAATTATTTTTTGTAATACAGTCATTAATCTGTTGGCCAGAACTTTTGTGAAGAGTTTGTAGTCTGTGTTCAATAGTGAGATGGGTCTATAGTTAGCCGGTTGTGCATTGTATTTTCCTTCTTTTGGCATTAGAGAAATGTAGGCTGTTTTCCAGGAGGGTGGGACTTGGCCTCCTTCTTGTATGTTGACAAATAGCTTTCTGAGGGGTTCTATCATTTCCTCTTGGAGATGCTTGTAGTAGATGGCCGTTATCCCGTCTGTCCCGGGTGATTTTCCTTTTTTTAGTTGTTTGATCGCTGAGTGTATTTCCTCTTTCGTGATTGGGGCGTTCAGGGCATCTCGTTGTGTATCGGTGAGTACCATTAATTTTTCGTTTTGCAGGAACTTTTCTATCTCTTTGTCCTGTATCTTCTCCTCGGCGTATAGCTTTGAGTAGAACTCGGTGAACGCTTTCTTAATGGTTTCCTGTTTGAATTCTTCCTTGCCTTTGTACTCTATCTTTTCAATTATGCGGGCTTTTTGTTTCTTTCTTATGGTGTAAGCCAGCCACCGACCCGGTTTGTTGGCGCTACAGAATGTCTTGTGTTTTGCATATTGTATATTCCATGCTACTTGATCCGCCATCAACATGTCAAATTGTTTTCTTAGTATCTTAATTCCTTCTTTTGTGGCTTTGTCCTCCGGTCTTTTTATTAATAATTGTTCCTGTTTCTTTATCTCCTCCTCTAGTTCCTTTCTTTTTCGTTCTTGTTTGCATCGGTGCCTGGCGTTCATGTTCATGAGGATCCCGCGCATAAATGCCTTGCTAGCGTCCCAAATCATTTCGATGGGTGTTTCGTTGTTCATATTTATACTAAAGAATTCCTTCATTGCACTTTTGCATTCAGCCACCTCTTTCTCGTGTCTAAACAGGTTTTCATTAATCCGCCAGGATCTCCTCGATTTCCGATCCTGTCTCAATTCCATCCCCACTGGGTTATGGTCTGTTAGTACTTTGGGTAGGATTGAGACAGTGTTTAGGCGGATTAGCAAGTCACTAGATGCCAGGATGAAGTCAATTCTGGAAAATAATTGGTGCCTGTCAGAGAAGAAGGTGAATTCTTGCTCTTTGCCGTGCCGTTCCCTCCAGACATCTGTCAGTACAAGGTCTTCCTTCATGTCGAAGAAAGATTTAGGCAACTTGGAGTGCTTCTGTGGGTTAGGTTTTGTTTTCTTCTTGTCTAGGGCAGTGATTCTCAACCTTTTTTAGGTTGAGACCCCACTTTGCGCCGCCCATGTGCGCTGCGACCCCGACCTGGGAGTGAGTGCGCGCGCGCGCCAGCGCACGCACACGCCCCCGAAAAAAATGGCGGACCGCAACATGCCGATCTGCGCATGCGCGTGCGACGGCCGATCTGCGCATGCGTGTGCGACAGGCCCGAACCACGCATGCGTGTGAAGCGCCGAACTGCACATGCGCAGAACCGGCAGGCCCGCCGGCTCCAGACCAGGCCGGCCTCGCCTCCGGCAGGCACACAGAGGAGCGGTCCGGAGCAGGCGGGCGCAAAGCTGCCTCCTTCCCGCTCCGCTCCGCCCCAGGCCCGGCCTCCAACTCGCCCTCCGGCAGCCGGCCAAGCGGTCGGGGCAGCCAGACCTCGAGGCGGGTCTGCACTTCACCGAGGCCAGCTCGGCTGTGGCGAGAGGCGCCCAGCGGCCGCCTCCGGCCCCCAAGTCCGCGCTACGGACTGGCGTCCAGGTCGCAGCGCTCCACCTGCCAGGCTCGTCCGGGACACCCGCGCCTTCCGCAGGGCCGGCAGTGGCCGCAGGTAGGTAGGCGGGCGGCAGGACTGGGGACAGGCTCCTTCCCCGGCTCGGCCTCCCCCCACGCCCAGCTCCCTCCCCGGCTCGGCCTCCCCCCACGCCCGGCTCCTTCCCCGGCTCGGCCTTCCCCCATTCCCGGCTCCCGCCCCGGCTCGGCCTTCCCCCACGCCCGGCTCCTTCCCCGGCTCGGCCTCCCCCCATGCCCGGCTCATTCCCCGGCTCGGCCTCCCCCCACGCCCGGCTCCTTCCCCGGCTCGGCCTCCCCCCACGCCCGGCTGGGCGCCTTACTGCCTGCTTTGGCCGCCGCCACCAACCGAGGGAGGGAGCTGGCCCAGGCGGGCTCCCCAGTCCTGCCGCCCGCTTACCTACCTGCGGCCGCTGCCGGCCCTGCGGAAGGCTCGGGAGTCCCGGACGAGCCTGGCAGGTGGAGCGCTGGGACCTGGACGCCAGTCCGTAGTGCGGACTTGGGTGCTGGAGGCGGCCGCCAGGCGCCTCTCGCCACAGCCGAGCCGGTCTCGTTGAAGTGCAGGCCCGCCTCGAGGTCCGGCTGCCCCGACCGCTTGGCCGGCTGCCGGAGGGTGAGTTGGAGGCCGGGCCTGGGATGTGGCGGAGCGGAGCGGGAAGGAGGCAGCTTTGCGCCCGCCTGCTCAGGACCGCTCCTCCGTGTGCCTGCCGGAGTTTTGCGCATGCGTGTGCGGATCGGGTTGTCGTGCGCGCCGCACATGCGCGGTTCGGCCCGTCGCGTGCACGCGACAGGCCGAACTGCGCATGCACCGGCCAAAAAAAAATTAAAAAAATTTAAAAAATTTAAAAAAATTTAAAAAATTAAAAACAAAATGGCGGCCCGGGGTGTCCGGCGACCCCCGCGAAATGGTCTCGCGACCCCAAATGGGGTCACGACCCCAAGGTTGAGAACCGCTGGTCTAGGGCAATCTCTATGACCCCGTTCCAATCTCCCAGAATAATACATGATTTGTAGTTGAGTTGTGTTAACTTCTTGTGTATCTTTTTGTAGAATTTTCCTTGTTGTTGATTTGGTGCATATATGCCCATCACTAGAATTTTTTTGTCGTCCTGTGTCACTTCGATTGCTAGGTATCTACCCTGAAAGTCCGACTCTATTAGCTTAGCTATTACATGTTTCTTCACGTATATGACAAGCCCGTTCTTCTTTCGTGGCGCCGCTGCGACAAAATGTGTACCTAGTCTGTTGTTGATTAGGTATTTCTGGTCTGCTGCTCTGATGTGTGTTTCTTGTAGGCAAATTATGTCATTTCTTCCTTGATATAGATAATGAAATATGTTTCTCCTTTTCTGTGGGGAATTTAGTCCGTTAACGTTCCATGTCAAGTATTTAGTTGTCATTGTCGGTTTCAGGATACTCTTCCGAGACCGCTTCTGTTCTGTCTCTTGTGTTCTTCTTTGGTCTCGTTCCCATGGTATCCAATTGGTGCTCAAGTTGCGTAGAGGGATCGTATCGTGTTGTTCCGTGCGTTTGGCGGTGGATTTTGTTATCCTGCCCTCTGCAGTCTGTCCTGTTCCCTTGTTGTTGTTGCTTCCTGTTCTCTGTGTCGTCGTGTCTCGAGTTGGTCCTTCCCTTTCTCTTGCTCCTGCATCGGTCTGTCGTTCTGGTGGCCCTCCTGCGTCTTCTCTCGTGGTGTATTGAAGTCCATCCGATGTCAGTTCCTTTTCAAGGAATTCTCTGGCTTTTTGGACCGAGTTCAGGCAGTATTTTTTATTTTTATAGAAAAGTGTCATCCCCGTAGGGGCTTCCCATCTGTATCGCAGAGCGCATGATCTCAGTTCGTCGACCAGGAACTTGTATTCCTTCCTGTCTCGCAGCATCGTCTGGGGGATCTCTTTCAGTACTTTCACTTCTTGCCCTCTATGTATAAACTCTTGTTGTACGATGTGACTGAGATGAGGTTCCGGAATCCCTGCGTCGCGAAATGGATGACCACGTCCCTTGGTTGGCGCCTGTTTGTTGCCGTCCGTGTGCCCACTCTAAATTCTGTCGAATTGCCATGCGATGTCTGAGATTGGCTTTCCCAGAAATGTTGCCAGGGCCTCTATGAAGGTTCTGAGCAGGCCTCCTTGGGTCTCGTTTGATGTCTCTTTCAAGCCTCTAAACCTGATTGCGGACGCCAGTTGCCAGTACTGTATCGTGGAGGATTGGTCTTGGGCCACTCCTTTCATCTCTGCTATCTCTGCTATCTCTCCCTCTGCTTGATTCTCCACTTTTTCCATCCGCTTGTCCACCTTCTCTCTGATCTCCTGGAAGTTTTTCTCCATTTCCTCCCCTACTTCTTTGTGGTGTGCTTGCATCGCCTCCTTCATTTGTTCCAGATCTGCGGCCATCGCCCTGCGTTGCTCCTCCCATTTCTTCTCTAGTTCTCTACTGTGGTCTTTCAGCATTTGTTTTATATCGTTGTATCTTTTCTACATCTTTTGTTCTGCCTCTACACGCCTCCTCTCCATCTTTGTGTCCATTTCCACCAGCTTTTTATCTATCCCATCCATCCTTTCAACCAGCGTTTCTATTACCTCTTGTAGTTTTTGTATCATGTGTGTTGTTAAGCTGGCCTGTGGGAGTGGATGGGTCTGGGGGCCTGTATTTGGATGGGATGGTGTGGGGGTGGGTAGAGTAGGTCCTGATGGTTTAGTACGCTGGGCTGGGGAGGATACAACTCCCTTCGTTTGTGTCAGTGTGGTCTGTTTGGATGCCATCTTGAGCTTGCCCTCCCTTTGTCCTGGCACTGTTTTGGTTTTCGTTTCCAGCTTGGGCCAGGTTAGGCACTAGACTGTGATCTGGTGCTGGTTCAGTAATCTGTCCTTTCAGTGGGAGGAGGGGGCTTCAGGGTTCAGGCAGTGCAGGTCTAGGGGCCTGTAGGCAGGGAGGTCTGTCTGTGTTCAGGGAGCCTATTCAGTGCCTTTGCCTTGGCTTCCTCTTCACTCCCCTCTGCCAGCCTGTTCCTTCTCTTTGTTCTTTTCTGGCTCTGTCTTGCCCCTCTTTCTCTGCTGTCTTGCCCAGGTCACTTTTTCCTGTCTTCTGGCAGCCTGTGTTTACAGATCCCTTCTGCCTTTCCTTAGTAGTGCTCCAGGTTGCCTCCCCGCTTTCTTCTTCCTCCCACCTTCTTCCCTGGTAGGTTCTGCCCTTTTCTGATTCCCTGGGGCTCCCTTTCTGGTGGGTCTGGGGCGCAGCGCG
This sequence comes from Bothrops alternatus, assembly GCA_034064705.1. NCBI lineage: Eukaryota > Metazoa > Chordata > Lepidosauria > Squamata > Viperidae > Bothrops > Bothrops alternatus. The sequence goes on from JARGCV010000001.1 coordinate 16,226,466, forward strand.
TGGGGTAACACTCACCAGTCCCTCTGCTTGAGTCTTCCCCCGCTGTCTGCTTTTTAGTCGCCTCCCTCCTTTCGATGTTGCTCTCCGCCGGTTCTACTTGCCTCCTCCTTTGTTCTCCGGACCTGGCTCCCTCTTCCTTTCTTCCAGCTCTCTTTTCCTCCTTCTGCTTGTCCGGGGGTCGTTTCTGGGTCTGCAGACCCTCCCGGCGGCCCTTGCTGTCTTCTCCGGCTTCTTCCTCCTTCTTTCTGTCTCCGCTCGCGCCGTTTCTCCCCGGCAGCGTGGCAGCGCGGCAGCGTGGAGTCTTTGGGCCTGCCGGCCAGCCGGCCAACCACCGCCAGCTTCCTCGGCCCCTTCCGCGGCTCTCCCGGACCCCTCGGCTGCGGTTTTCACCTTGCCGGATCGGGCCGGGGGTCCTCTTCGATCTTCTCTTCTCCGCCGGTGATTCACTCCCCCGACGGCCCATTTATTTAATTTTAAAAAACGCGCCGTCCCGTAGCTTTCGGAGGTTGGCTCCGGTCCACGTGACCGGAACCGGAAGTCCCATGACTTAGTCTTATACTTTAGCTTTCTTTCCTGTCATTACCCTCAGCTTAGGAACATATATGCCTTTCTAAAGAGAGAAATGATTATTTCAATTTCCCAGAATGTCTCCATGTTTCATAGAATTAATAGGACAGCAACAGGAGTACTAGCTATTTCAGATGAGAAATCCCATTCTTCCCTTCACAATTCATTTCTCTGAAAAGGGAGCATTTTTTAATAGATTTCCTTGCAAAGAAGAAAAAAAAACTGATGAAATTCTTAATCTCAAGTGAAAATAATCTGGCCTTGAGGATGGAATAAATGTTAAATTACCTGTTTTCAGAATTTTACATTACTGTCCAGACACAGTCAGGATATAGTGTAACATGCTCTGAGCTGCTCAGAGGCAGCATGGAGTTAATTCAAACAAACAAACAAAAATATTAAGCTAATAACTTGTTGGAACAATCTCATTGTTATCAACATAGCTACAAAATCTTGAGTTATACCAGGAACAAAGGCTTATGGCGTGTATGTTGAAGTCCAGCGGAATGCTCCTATAGGTTTTTAATCACCAAAATTAGCTAGCTTCTTAAAGCTAAGAGACTGAAAATTGACTGTTTGCTGTTTGTTTGCCAACTTCTCATTTTTAATGAAAACATTTTAAATGCAAAAAGACTAGCAAAGAAGAGAATTTGATGGGCTCCAGCGAAAGATGTTAGCCCATTGGTGCCCATGGACCCCTTACTGAGGACTCTGGGTTCTGCCTGTAGACTTGGAAAACAAAGGTTCAAATCCTTGCTGGAGTGGGAAGTAGCTGGCCCTTTACAAAACAGTCAGCCTGATCTGCCCAGTGTCATTTGACCACTGAGGGCCAATAAAGAAAAAGAAAAATGTTCTATCAGATTTGGGGTGCATTTCCTGGGGGAATTAGCTGAATAAGGGGTTACCTCAGGCAAAGTTGAAAGTTATTTAGCTATAGTTAAAATTGTGTTTGGATTTTTAATTTTTTTTTTTAATGTGTGCTATGTGTAGAACTGTATCTTTTTTTGGTATCTTTAACAAGGTTGATTTTGTTGAAATCAGGAATTGACCAGAATTTCTGTCAGATTATAATCAAAGTTTTTGTTTGGTTTCCCTTTGGTTGTTTAGCCAGAGGCAGGGTGGGGCGAGGATTTCACCTTTAGTACTCTCCTGGTTTCCCAGAGAGCTGGTGTAGAGGGAGAAACCACTTTTTAGTGGTTTAATTAATTAATTAATTAATTAATTAATTAATTTCCCAGACACCGTTCACCTCCAGGCACAGGTATCTCAGAATTGACCTCAGAAGAGCAACTGGTTTTCCCTTATTACACCTTACTTAGTTTCACTCATCATAGCCTATCTTATCAAATGCTATTGGAATTAAAATGAGATGCATGACCAAACACATTCTTCTGATGTTTTTTCTGTATCCTTACATTTTCTCATTCCCCCCAGTGCACTGGACTCTACACAAAAGGGGCAAGTAAACTAAACACTATTCAAGGACTGTTAAGCCAATGGCTCAAAACAATGACATTGGTATTCATTGCTTACCAATGTTTATTTTCCAACTAGAAGACAAAAATGACTAAAAATTAAAAGAGTATTAAACATAAATAAATGACAGCAGATTATTGTACTTAGTTCCTAAACAGGATAACTCTTACTTGATTAAAATCAGTAGCAAAATCTCTACTGATTTAAATTTATGGCTTGTGTGAGAAAATTCACCATGGTTGCTGCTAGGATTTGTTTTCTTAAGTATTATCATTTTGCGGCTGAAGTTTCTACAGAGGTAACATGAGGGGTTTTGAAAGAGCTATACGTTATTATCTTAGTTTGAGGATTTTAAAAAAATACTTTCCTCCTGCTGCTATTTATTTCTTATTTAGAAGACTGTGAATATATTATAGTCCTAACTTATTTTCTATCAAATATTTGCTTTTAAATCAATAATTAATTTGCACACAGATAGCAAAAATATAGGAAAATAGTTGAAAGATCTTTTTGTTTTTTACAAATATATGCAAACATGCCTGCAATCTGATCATTGTCTTCTTGGGAGCTGATCTTGTTATTAATAGCAGCTGAGCAGAATTGAAATGTTAGCATGTTTTTAAAACTGGGCTTTTATTTTGATTCTTTTTGACCAGTTAAGCATCTCTGAACATTAACAAGGAAGGAAGGAAATTGACCATTAGAGTTCTTTTTTAAAATGAATACATTCATTCTGGTGATGGAAAAACTCATGTAAAACTTTGGGGTGCATATTAATATACCGCTGTGAATGTATTAGACAAGCTCCAGTGAAGTGGCTAATCTGTTTGACAATTAGTGACGAATTCACTAGCCTAAAAAATTACTTCCTAAACCAACTATGCAACTTTTTACTCATGTCAAACACTTATTTCTAAAACTTTGGATTACGAATATTTTCTTGTATTGCTTTTCCAGTAATTATTATGCACTTTATATTGAACTAATCTAGTACAATTTATCCAAGATTTAAAACTGTAGAATGTTTTAAAATCATTAAGCAACATTCATACTGAAGCAGCTTTCTTCCTCTAAAATATTGCTATTTTATGATGATCCCTATTTCAAATGTGATAGAGTAGATGTGCAAGAAACAGAAAATGTGAAGCTATTTAGAAATGTTTCATCGGATTGTCATTTGGTCTTTTACCACAAAAAATGACCCTGAAATTAAGTAAGAATTGAATTAATTAAACGAAATTAATTAAAAACACATTATAATAGGTGCAGTTATTAAATTATATTGGCATAATAAATCCACTGTCAAAACAATTCAAGAAGCTTAAATTGATTTGACAAAGAGTGGTCTTAAAGCATTATGTTTAGTCTACTTGCTATAAGAAGCAGTCCCACAAGAATTGATGAGATAGTTGTGGACTACATGTTTTTAAACTTAAACATCAGTCACATTACACCATATGTATGCTAGATTCTGTTATCTTTGACTTGGAACAGGGCATCCTATAAATTTAACATGTCTGCTTTGTCAATTCAGTCTAAGAAGTAGACAAAAATATTATTCCCCCTCTTATTCCCTCTTGCCCCCAGAAATTTTGTTACTTACACAGTTCAAAAATATATTCAATTTTACTTGAAAATAGCTGGTCAATGACTAAAGTAAAGACTTGTCTTAACTATATATTTTTTAATATATATCACTTCTAATGCATTCTTGAAAGCAATCTCCTTTATTTGATCTTAGTAATTAAAAGTGATTAAGTAACTGTCTTTGCATATCTGTGAATATGCTACTTTAAAACTAATGTCTTTTCTGGCAATAACCAGGCAATGTGAACTCTACAGCAGAGATCATTTGGTCTTCCAAGATAAAATGTGGAAAATGTTGCTTTAAAGGAATATAGGTATAAACAGTAATCTAGTGTTATCCAATCACCTTTGTTCATTTTTTGTTTTTGCTTGAGTTTTTTGCATAAATTCAATAAACGAAAATTATTGTTCATTTCAGTAGTAACACAATTTATGAAGGACTTGGATAGTTTGTGATAAATAAATACATGAAAAGCATTGAGAAAACCTTTCCTCTATCAAATATCACCTAACTTAAGATAATACTGAATCTTCAGCACTAATAGTCCCTGATAGATCTGCCCTCCATATATTTATTCAGTCCCCTTTCAATCAATCAGAAGATGGATCAAAAACACATTCTACAATTGCTTGGCAACTGAACAGTTGCTTTGAATATGTTCTTTACTGTGTCCTTCCAGAATCAGTAAATTGCTACCAGTGAATTGAAAATATTATATGATCTGTAACATTTCAATTAATAATCTATCAAATGAAAAAGTATAAGATAAATTCAGTTGCTCTGAAGACCTAGCTCTTTATTCAGGCTTTTGCCAAGAGAGTCCCTCACTTCATTGTGCTTGACATCTTTTTTTATTTTTTATATTTTATTGTCATTTCTTTATTTGATTGTTGTGAGCCACCCAGAGTCGTTAGAGTCAGGTGGCATATTGGTTTAATAAATTATTATTCTCATGGTTGGTCATACAGTCAACCAGATATTTAGACTGGATTTGGCATTTTTATCCATCTATTGAATACTTCCCAAGTACCTGGGATAGGCTGGTGTTGTTTAATAATATGAAAAGTATTGTTGCAAAATGTAAAGTGTTCCAAGTAAAAATGTCTTTTGATGGTGATTTTATCAATGCTGATGCTCCAGATGTTCTGGGATTGCACAAAGCACTTATCACTTTTGTCATATCTTTGCTTTTTTTTGCCACAGTTGTTGTTCTTTTGTTTGAGTTCTTTGTATTTTCTCCAGTTCTTTTTCTTCTCATTTGCTGCCTCGAGATATTGCCACATCTACTATCCAGATTTGTTTGCCATTCTTATCAGCAATTGTTAAATATAGGGTGTTATGTGGCAAGTGCTTGTCTGCCCCACAGCACTTTACCTTCTTCATTTTCTATTTGTCTACTTTGTGATCCCACTAGTTCTTGCTTCCAGGCAAATGGCATTTCTTGCAGACATACCACTGTTGCTACTTTGTCATACCATTGTTTGTAGTCAATCTTTACAATCTTCTTGCAGCAGCTAACTAAGTGGTCCATTTTTTTCTTCAGCTTCTTCGCAGAGGCAGCATTTGCTGTGTTTTGCTGTCTTCTCAATTCTGGCTTTGTATGCATTTGTTCTTAAAGCTGGGTCTTGTGCACCAGAATTAGCCTCTCTGTCTCTTTCTTCAATTTTCCTACTATTAGCCATTGCCAGATCTTATTATTATCTGCTTTGCCTGCTATTTATCTAACATACCGGCCATGTAATCTTTTTTGTAGGCTAGTTTGGTCTCTCCAGTACTCAGTGAGCCTTTATGGTATACTAGTTTCAGTGCATCTTCTTCACCTTTTTTCAAATATTTTTTCCAATGTCCTTTTTTTCTTATTAACTGTCTGTTATTATTACCAGTTATATCTGGTCTTCATTAAAAGATGTCTACATAAGTGCCCCTGTTTCTAAACACAATAGAAGATGAGTTTCCCACCTTTTGGCTTGCCTGGGCCACATTGAAGTGACGGGGAATTGACTTGGGCAGCATATAAAATATACAATATAGTTCATGTACATAAATATCACTAAAAACACAGAATAATGTTAAATGTTTCTGACCTGGAGGGGGTTGTCACATTACTAGCTGTCCAGGACTGCATGGGCCAAGGGTTAGACACACCAAAATAGAAAGAATTAGACTTTCTTCATTCTACATTTTCTTTCCATTCTTCAACATGCATATATACATACATACATATATGCATACATGTTCACTGTAGCAAAGCTTTGATTACATATTATTTTAAAACATTGTGATAATTGATGCTTCTGTCCAAATGCAGACAATGACCTTGCTCAGCCAAAATTTACTCCTGTTTCCCATTCAAGTATCTTTATTGTGAGACTGAAAGACATATGGTTGAGGATGGGAATCTTTGATGTTGCAAGAAGTGTTTTCTAGGTCAAAATATATATGGGAAACCTCTGAATTTAAGATGGGGAAGTGGCGAGGATTGCTGCTTTGTGTAAACATATGCACACAATTTGTTCACTCTGGTTGTAATTTATGAATATGAGGGTTCCTCACCTGCTTTTTCCATTTTAGCTTTTTAAAATGACAGGATCTTAAATAGGCAAAAGGATTTTAAGAGGCAAAAAGATTTGCCTAAATAGACCACGTGCTTGTCTACTACACAACAATTTATCTTCTATAAATCCCAAGATGTGGCTTTCTAGGCAATTGTTAATGTCATTGTACAATTCAAGGAGCATATTAAACAAAAGTCTGAAAGACTGTTAAAAATAACCAAAATATTATGTTAAAAAAGCAATACAGAAAAATTAGAAGAATTCAGATGTCTGGGTTTTAGTCTGATGTTCAAACAATTTCTGAATAAACTTTTCTGTAAACTGAAAAGTCCAATACAGTGGATAGTCTTGTTAAAAGTTTTATTGTAGAACAATTTTTCATGGGTTGGCACCACTAAAAATTGAGATACATACAGAGAGAGAAAGTCAAATGTGCTTGTTGATATATACTGCTATTTGTATCTGCAAACTAAAATAATTACATCTCAAAGGGGCGGCTTTGGGATTTAAAAAAAGTATGCTACAACTGAAGTGTGGTACACAAAATAACTGAATCTTAGTAAAAATTGTTATGCACCTCTCTGGTTTTTTGTTTGCTTGTTTCTGTGAGGACATATTCATGTAGAAAGTTAACACAAGCCTTGCCTGTGAAGCAGAGAATCAAGTTCCCTCTCCTCAGATCAGTAAAGTCATTACATGTGTTAAATGTTTGATCTCTTTACAGGTGGGAAGGAAAGGATGAGAACGAAATGGGCCGATGCAGAGAAACAGGCAAGATTCACGTGACAGTTAATCATAAATACTACAGACCAACAGAAGTAGTAAGTGAAAACATTCTTTCAGTTTTGTTAATGAATGCTCCAATCACTCAGTCACCAAACTGCAGCATTTGGACAGCTGGTTACAAGAGGTTTGTAATTGCTTCCCTGCTGCTAACTTTCAGTCTTTCTCAATAGTTAGTTGGCCACTTACAGCTTTCAGTTGTCTTCAATAAACAAGCAGATGGTGGGGACCATAAACGGGAGTGATTATTTGGTGTTCTGCATAGCCTAATTTTAATATGATTACAAATGATGTTCTGGACATATAATACTTTGCAGACTGCTTGATAAAGAAATAATAACAGAGGCAATGTACGTAATATATTTATCATTTCCATTTTTACTTGTTCTATTGGTAAAGAAATTAAGATCCAGCATGTGGATTTGCCTGGGATATAGATAAAAAAACAATACTTAAAGAATAAGCAAATGGTCCTGAAACAGACAATCTTATAAATTTATATTGACAGAATTTTGATTTAGCTGTTTTATGTAGAAAGTTAACAATGTAGAGATAGTCCTTGACTTACTACCACAGTAAGGACCAAAATTTCCATTGCTAAGCAAGACAGTTAAGCGAGTCATGCCCAGTTATACAGCCTTTTTTGTCATGGCTGTTAAGCAAATCATGCAGTCATTAAATGAATCCAGCTTCCCCCATTGACTTCCCCCATTGTCAGAAGCCAACTGGGAAGATTGCAAATGATCACATGACCTCAGGATGCTGCAACCATCATAAATACACATCAGTTGCCAAGTAGTCTAATTTTAATGGTGTGACTGTGGGGATGCTGCTGCAGTCATAAGTGTGAGGACAAGTTATGTCACTTTTTCAATGCTGTTGTGACTTTGTATGAACTAAACAAACGGTTGTAAACCAAGGATTAGCTGTATTGCAGAAAATTCATAACCTGAGAGAATGGTTATATATCAGGGACTCATAAATGTTTAAAAGATTTTGGTAGACTGTTTTTCCTCTGTACTGTTCCTGTGGGCATTAAAATGAGGTTTTAAAATAAGTTACACATTCTCAGAACCTAATGTGTGTATGATTCTTAAACAGCAAGCATTTTTAATGATCAGAATAATTTCTTGACAGGTTTACAGTTTCATTTTTTTATTGTTTTGACAACTCACTTGGGGCTTTTCTGTAGAAATAAATCAAGGTGAGCATCGTAACAAGAAAATGATTTAATGTAAATAATGTTAACTGAGCAATACATTGTCAGAGAACACCGTTAGTATATAATTAATATTTCTGTGTTACCCTGATCTCAAGAATTGCTTTTCAGTTGTCCATTTATTAATGAGAAGGATCCCTATTTTATGAATTGGGCAGTATTTTACATAATTAGATATTCTTGCCACTGTCTGGGAGCAAACTTTTGAGGAGGTTTACAAGTTCCAATGAATACCTTGTTAATGAGTTTCCACACTATTTGACTTGAGAACGGTGCTGTTATCCAATGAGGCATATCTAAGGCAAGTTGCATGACAGTATCTCTAATTAGGCTAAAGTATCCCTGTTGGCTATATTTCTTATACATCAGGGATTTTATATGAAAGCTAATAAAGAACTCAGAACCTATGAAGTAACTGTAATTTTATTTACTCATTATTTAGCTAGAATCATTTTGCTAATGTGTAGGTGTTATTTTGGGAAAGAGATAATAGATCAGGGATGATGAACCTTTTAGAGACAGAGTGCCCCAAAACCTCCCAACAACCCCTGCTCCGCCTCCCACCTTGCCTGTCCCCTGCTCTGCCCCTGCCTGCCCCTGCCCCACCCACCTGGCCACGCACTGCCTCCATGGCCTGCCACAGATCGCCCAGGCAGCCCTGCAGTACCATGGCAGCCACGCCCTCCGCCCACACCCCACAGCATCATCTGCACATTATGGGGCGTGAGGGCGGAGTCTTGTCCCTGCTGTCCGGCTATGTCCTTGGCTGCGCTACTCTGTGTGGGCCCCCTCCTCCAGGGGGGCTGCGGGGGGAGGCAGGGCTGGGGCGACAGCGTGTGTGCCCACAGAGAGGGCTACGAGTGCCATCTCTGGCATGAGTGCCATAGGTTCGCCACCACTGTTATAGATATTTGTTTCTGTTTGTGCCCTTCTTTTTAGTGAGTGGCTTTTTGAATCATTCTACTTTTCCGGCAAACTGACCAAAGATAGGGCATATATAGATTTATAAAGTATCTTTTTGTTTAAAATTATGGGTTAGAATTATTTTTAAAGCCAAAAATGTTTGTGTTTAATCAAGTATTTGGGAATGCTTGATTTTTAATTCAGTTCCCTCTACCCTGATACCATGAGCTGCTTTTTTTGCTCTGCATAGCTAATTAAAGTCTTTCCTTCTAATTATGTGTGTCCTCATTGTCCATGCCATCTATACTTCTGTGATATTGAGATCAGTCTCACAAGATAGCTAATTTGCGGAACATAGCCAGTCACAAAATACCAATCCTGTGTATTAAAAAGAAACTAGATAAGATTGCTACTAGTTGTATCTACGGGTCTGGCAGTGCCCACAAGCATATTGCTTACTTCGGTAGTAGGTAGTATAGAACAGCATAGAAATAACTTTGGAAAAAAATATGAAGTGGCAATTAGTGAAATGTGTAATTAGTTTAGGAAAACAAGAAAGCCTGAGGAAAAAACTGTATTGACTTCCTTTGGGATAAGAAAAAAAGATGGAAAAATGCTGTCAGACTCATAAGCTTCTGTTATCGAATATATCAATAAAGAAGAGTTCTAGTATGTCTTCTGGTATCTGATTCCTGACCTGGTCTATCTCAAGCATATCACTTAGTTCAGTAATGCAAACTTTTAGAGACCGATTGCCCAAAATCTGGCTCTGCCCTCACTCCACCCCCTGCCCCGTCGCCACTCTGCCCCTATCCCATCCCCACCCCCACCCCGTCCCCACCCCGCCTGCCCGCAGGGCCATTCACCGCCTTCAGAGCCCGCTGCAAATCGCCCAGGCAGCCCAGCAGCGCCATGGTGGCCACACCCTCTGCCCGCGCCCCACAGCATCAACTGTGCACAATGGGGCATGAGAGCAGAGCCTTGTCTACGCTTCCTGGTTGCCATGTCCTTGGCTGTGCTGCTTTGCATGGGCCACGCTCAGGGGCGACTCTCCTCCAGGGGGGCTGCTGGTGAGGAGGGGGTCATGGGAGAGGTGAGGTTGGGGCAACGGCACGTGTGCCATAGGTTCACCACCACTGACTTAGTTGATTTGGTATCAGTTAGGAGTTTCTTATACTACTATGTCTTTGTTTAAGGGACAAAACATAGTTCTTAATCCAATTCCTTATTGTATTTCCATGGCTGTAATAAAGATGCTCTGTTAAATTTATTTTCATATGGGATTATTTTCATTGTGATACATCTACTATAATTAGTGTAAATAAATAATAAAACAAAAAATAACTATGAAACTTTTTAAAACATATTTCTTTATTTTTTGTGATTTATTTGCTAGATCTTGCCCTTTCTTCCCAGGAATTTAAGGTGGCATACATTGTTGCTACCGTACCTCTTTCCGTTATCTTTCACAAAAATGATCCTGTGAATTAGATGTGACTGTGAGGCTAGCTCAAACATGAGCTTTCGTGGCTGAGAATAGATTTGAACCTGGAACTCCCCTGTTCCATTCCAACATTTTAACCACACTGGCCATTCAGAGATACTATCCCTCTTGACTCTAATTTGGATTCTGGCTGGTATAGTTGTCCCATCCTGCAAATCCCCACTCAACATCTCCATTAGTATTTTTGCAGGCCCTGGAGGCAGAAAGTTGCAGATGTTCATACATTTTCTGATATTAGCATACTGCTTAACACTGTGCCAGGAGAATACAAGTTCCCAGTAGCACTTGGGATATGCAGCTTTCACAAATTATATATTTATTAATATATCTGTTACAGTGATATTCCACTGCAATCATGTATGGGCCTACTCCTAGACTTTTAATGTGTCAAAATCCCTTCATGAACTTCTGGGAATAATTACTAGACTGATGGTGGGTATCCATGGCTGCTGGTGCTTGGGAATTTTGATCTCCATGCTCTGGGAGTGGGTTTAGAGAAGAGTCAAATTTAGAAACAAGTGATTTGAGAATCCAGAAGGATTCCTGAGAACAGAGAATATCTTTGGTGTATCAGTGAGTGGAGACTGGAAGTAAAATTTAGTAAACTCAAGTAAGAACTCATTGTGGGCCTTACCAAGAACAGGAAGTGACATTTATCCATGCCTGAATCAACTCCAGGATGGATAATGTAATACACAATGGGGCTGCCTTGGAAACTACAGTATGTACAAAATGCAAATGCTTGCCTACAGATATATAACATTCATATTTCAAGCAGTGCATTGGTCACCAAAGACAATTAAAAGTGCTATTTATTACATGTAAAGTTTGGCACCAGAGGACTGTCTGACTTGAGTTGATTCATCTTGATTAAGAATATTGAGGGTTCGGGAAACTATATTTTTATGTTTTTTTTCTCAGTTTCTTACAAAAAGCTTGTAGAGATTTTGGTGGCACCCTCATTATTAGCTTTTACAAAAGCATTGAAAACTGAATTATTCTGGATAATGTTTAATTATGGAGCCCTGGGTGCTCACTGAGCTGTTTGCTTTCAGATATTTTATTACTGTTAATAAGCATTAGTGATATTACTTAGTCAAATAATGAAATGTCTGCAAGCAAACAACCAAACCTAAGAGCACCAAGGATTCCACAGTTCAACCCTGAATTACATATTTTGTCTTCTAATGTTTAATTTATAATGTTGCTGGAAGGAGACAGACAGTTCTTAATGAAGGTTTTATGTTTCTATTTTTTTTTTGTCTAGATGTAAACCATTGAGAATCCCTGTGGATTGGCAGAATATAAATAGTATAAATAAATAAATAATCTCCTTAGCTGGTCAAGTCTGGGTAAATGGGTAGAAAGCTAGAGTTAGTTCCACACACTGCCATTTATTATAAATTGCTTGGATTCTCCCCCCCCCCATTTTTTATCTGGTGATTCTGTTTTAAATTCTGGATCTTCCTTGTAGAAACTGTATAAGCACAATGCAAAACAAAGACAGTAACAAGAAAACTGAGAGGGTGATTATAAGTTTTATAAAGCACATGAGCATAGTCTGGAACGGAAGGCCATCAGCCACAAGAGAGCAGACTGCTAATTCCTTACTCTGAAAAGGGCTTTATGGCTCACAAGTTATATTTAAATTGTGTTCTCTTAGTGTCTTTATTAGTCTCACCCTTTTAAACTCTTCCCAGCTCTTTCTCTCCACACAGACCTCAGATTACATCATGACACAGGGAAAGAATGACTCACTGGAGGAAAGAAATCGTGATGTGCAGACACTGTGTTTAAGTGACTGTTTGCATACAAAATTACCAGAAATGGATTCACATACTATGATTTCACACAATATGTGCGTAGATGTTGGATGCAGAATGCAGCTTGCTAAAAAAAATTTTAGCTTCCACTGTTGAAAAAAGAAGATTGCTGTATGGTCAAAGATACGCTTGATGCTGCACAAACAAATCTCGCATACCTACTATAAAAAGGGCTTTAGTGATTTATTCCTTTGTCCTTCTCCAAGAATATTTGTTTCCTTATAAAACTCCCAAAATTCAGCATTCCCAGCTGCAATATCAAACCTGGTCAACTCGGACAGAGCAACAGTTGAACAGGAGATTAGATAATACATCTAGATAGGTAGAGTGCCTATTTGGTTTTTATCCAGCATCAACAATAGATACTCATAATCTATTAAGTGCTTAATGGGGCACTTGGATAAAAGATAGCTGATTGTAACATATCTTGGATCTTGCAATGATAGTATTTTGAAAAATGCTGGAAGAAATCAAGTCCATCTCCTTAATACAACTGTAATACATGTCCTGTTATTTACTTCTGGAACACAAATTAATCTGATATCCTTGATGCTTTAAGGCCTTGCTTTTCTAATTCATGAATTACTGTATTTCTTCTCCTGCTTCTCTTTCTCTTAGGAAAGTTGAGTCACCCACCCAACAAAAATCCTGGACTTTCCACATGTCCCTGAATGGTAAAAAAAAAAAAAAAAAAAATAGTACTCAACAGTTGGGAGCAGGGCTGCTGGAATGTTGAAATGCTGTATGTGCATTTTGTATTTGCTTCAAGTAATTTTTTCTTCTCTAAAAAGGATAGTAATATTAACCGTATCATATTATTTCTCCAATCTTTCCTTTTTTATATATGGAAAGGGATTTTTGGAATTGTGATACTTTGTCTCATCTTGAAATTAACTTCATCACTTTTTCTAGCTACCCAGTAGACATGGTTAGACAACTTGTCTAACTTGTCTTTTCTCAGGATTCAGATTTGCAAATAAATGTGTGTTTGGTTTCTTGCTTATAGCAGGATTTTTAAATACATCTCTTCTTTACATGTTACCTTAATTTCTACAACCTTCTTATCACACTTGGCTTCAGTTGCTCTTTATTTTCTTGGACATCATTAGAATAAACTTTGAGTTTGCAGATTCTTTGGGGGAAAATATTTTAATAGTCAACTGCATGTTCCCTAGACTTTGCTAGATTCCATTAAAATACATGCACACACACACACACAAAAACACTTTAATGATTATTATAGTATCCCAACATCATTCTACTCAAGTTCAAAGCATTTGTGGTGGTTCATACTATGAAAAGTTATGACTCCTCAAAAATATAATGAAAGTGATCATAAGCTCCCAGTTTTCTTTCCTTTTTTTGCACATATATCCTTATTTATCTATATTCCAAAAGGGATGCAAGTCTGAATGTTGTTCATATAGCTGCATGAAATATACAGTCTGTTAACACAAACTACATTTCCTTTCACTTTTTCTCTGACCACATTATCATTGTGGTTTTTTCCATTTTTAAACAGAGGAAAGGGGGTGCTGGGTTTTTTATGACTAATAATGTTGCATTGAGTGTAGTTTTCTGTTTTTTATATGTATTTTGAAGGAAAAAATCCAAATAGGCTTTCTTTTCCCAAAGCAGTGAATATGTCAACATCTGAAAATCACTACTTCAGTAAATTATTACCTTTGTCTTTCTGAACTGAATCACTGTGTTAGCCAAAATATTTATATCATTACTTCCTATAGTCTCAACATTAAATTTCAGTGAGAGTTACTATCCGCTTGGTATTTTTGAAGCTCATCATAACCAACATGCCTATTTTGATAGTAAAATATTTATATTTGCAAATGAACACCAGTTAGGAAAGGCCTTCTAGAGAGTTTTAAGCTATTCTTGGCTTTTGGTTACCATTTTATATTTGGCACATTTATCTGAAATGTGGCATTAAAATAGTCCAAATACCTTGCTGTTGTAAGCAACTTTTTACAACAACTTGTTAAAACAATAAAGCCACTACACAGCTTAGACCTCCTAAAGATACATTAATATTAAATGAATATTAAGAGGCAACAATCCCACAGCAGTTGCAAAAATTATAGAACATCCCTTAGTTCAAATTAAGGGTTTTCATTGCAACATGGCATGAGAGGTTTTGTACAACGTCACTTCTGCCTTTTCTTGCCCTTATTCTTTCATATTTTGCATGAAGTACCATAGCTACCTGTAAAGACTATATGCTCCCTGCTTGAAAGAAAATTGAATTTTGCCTTCATTCAGCAAATCAAGCATGGCCTCTTCATTTTAAAAGTAAATTATTTGGGGAAAGGTAGAGGAATAGAGGAAACAAATGAATTTCTGAAAATATCTATACCATGCACAGAAGGAGCAAACAAGTGAAATAATTGACACAATGTAGATGAACATTAGTTCTTCGATAGTCCCTGAAGCTCAGCATGAGAATACAGAATCAGAAAAATCCAGGCTCATGTCTTCAATGAATCACAAAGCTTTCTAGATAACTTTAGTCTCTTTCTCAATCCAACTGACCACACAGAAGATAGCATTAAGGATAATCCCTGTCTGCTGCCTTGAGCTCTAGAAAAAATGTAGGTTATAAATGCAGCAATATATAAATAAATAGCGGTTGTCAGAAAAATAAAAATGACTTATACTAATATGATCACTGACCCAGTGCTATATTTCCCTGATTTCAGATAGTTATTCTTCTGCTGAATGAAATAATAACCAAATATTGATCTTAGAATTTAAATAATATGACTTGGAAAACAGTAAGGAAGATAAATGGTTATTAAACAGGTGGCTTGGCCTGAGATATAAAATATATGACTAAACCCCAGCTTTTGCTGCCTGTTATAGCAACGTATTTATTTTAACATGCTCTAAGGTTTGTAAGTGAAATATTACTTAGCCTCACAAATCTAGTATTTTGTTATCTTATTACTAAAAAATTGACTTTCATCGGGATATTTCCTTCTCTATATATTCAAACAACTACTGGGATAGAGTAGAACAGTAAAAAGTAACTTGGGACAAATATGATATACATCCTTCCTAAATGAGACCCAGTTTGGTGAAATGGTTGAGACACTGGGCTAGAAATCATGAGACCATGAGCTTTAATCCTGCCTTAAATATGAAGGCAGCTGGGTGACCTTAGGTCTGTCGCTCTCTCTCAGCCCTAGGAAGCAAGCAATGGCAAAACACTTCTGAAAAACTTTGCAAAGAAAATTGTAGGGAATTAGTCCAGGCAGTCATCAGGAGTCAACACTGACTTGAAGGTGCAGCCACACATTTACATGCACACAAACACAAAGATACAGAGATATACCTCCTTCATAACTTTTGTCCTAAATAAAAAAAAATTCTTGTCCTAATCTACTCCAGCATCATCCAATTCAATGAATCCTGGGAAATGCCACTTCTTGAATCAACCCTGTTTTGTGCTAGATAGTTAAGTGATTGTTGCCCTTCATGTCATTTTTCTTCACTTATTCGTTGTTTCAACCATTCTGCATTGCTGACGCTACCCCGCCCCCACAACTTCTCACCCCCATTCCTGTCATTTCTGAGCTTTTAAAGCCATCCAAGTGTCATCTGAACTGCACAAAATCATTGATCTTCCTGAGAACATTAGCCTGTTCTTCTAAACCTGCTATCTGATCCCTTCTAACTGACAGCTCTTAGCCTCGGAAAGGTATACACTTACTTCCTCAAAATTAAGGGGAAATTGTGTTACCATATGGATGTTATAGCTTGCTTGATATGGAAAGTTACTTTACCTACAGTAAGAAAAATGGCTCGCTCAAGTACTGTAGGTATTTATTCTATCTGGAGATGAGAAAAATGAATGGAAAGGGGGTTGGTATATACAGTATACTAAAGTAGCCAAAGAGGCCATCAGTGCCCATTGTTTTTGTTGCTCATTCCTGAAGCAAGTCTACAATATAGTTTACTTCAGAGACACTACCCAGACCTGGACCTTTCCAGTACATTGAATGACAGCTAGACAGTGCAGGGCACTTTCCTAAAATTAGCCTTGTGTTTGTGTGTATGTGTATTAGCATGTTTTCTTTGACTGAAAGCCAAATAATCATCTTGAATGTAAGGAGTAATTGTTAAAATTATAATTACTGAAACAATATAATTAAGGAGCTTAGAATACAAGTAGCAGTTGTATTTGTATGATTGGTTAGGACAGTAACCCTTACCAATTTTGAACGTTTCATTCATTCATTTGTGGCATCAAAACTGTTCTATAGTCTGCACAATACGCTGCAGTACTAACACTAATCCTTTTTAGATAATTTAGAATAATTATAATTTTTCTTTTAACTTAATTATGATTACTTTGTTTTATTTGGTGGTATATAACCAAATAAAGATTGATTTCATTTCGATTTTATATTGTGGCTTTTGTATTTCACCAGACATTATCTGGTTTTCAATATGAAGATTTAATCTTACTGAAGGCTATTGCTTTAATAATCTGAAATTGTGGTAAAATAATGCTTCCATGGTACACAACTCAGTAAGTTTATTTTAGTATTTTTTGTATAGTTGGACTTTTTAGTAGTAGGAGTAATATTTGTATTATTCTAGGAGCTTTGAAACATATGTTCAGGCTTTATTTTTGTATCTCAGGAGTACTTTTAATGACTGATGCATTTGTTTACCCCGCTTATTTGTTTTTGCTTGCTGACTTTGGGTAGCACTTGGCCAAATGGGCTTGATGCAAAGTCACTTTGTCAAAGGATTAACAAAAGCACTGGATTCCACTAATCACTTCTGCAATTCCAAATGCAGAATCTCCTTAAGGAATGTAGGTACATCCAAAATAAGCTCTGAGAAAGTAATAATAGACCTATTATTTTGTTCTTGTATGGCCATCCTAGTGAAAGTCTTGCAGTAAGCTTTCTTCCACAAAATAATAGCATTAAAGTTGTCTATCAAATTTTGTTAGCATTTTTGGTAAAATACATTTAGAGGAACAGTCCTACATTTAGCAACAACTTTCACATTATTGCATTTCAAATTACGTAGGGAAGTACTGTCTTTGTAATGTAGATAATTATATGTATGTTTATTCCTTCGTTTTTGTAAATGTAAATAGATGTAAATTCAATGTAAAATTAATATTTGAGACTAAAGGAACTATTTTTAACTATTTCTAATTAATTTTGAAAATACTGAAAATCAGAGCTGAAGAAGCTTCTTGGATGAGAAGCGAAATGTCTTCAAAGAAAAACAAGAAAGTCCAGTTGCCTCTTGAAAAAAGCACCTTTTGGATAACTATGACCTGGATGACTGAGAGTCTCCATAGACATTTACTGAAAATCATTTTGAAAGAAAAATAATTGACTGATTAATTAAAATAAGTCTTAGATGAATTGTTCAAATATTGGTATCTAGTTTAAGATCTTTGCTTGAAATATGAGTAGATTTTGCCAAATACTTAAACAGCCTTGAACACTGTGTTTTTTTTTTTGAACGAAGGTATAAATCCACATTAAAGATATATGATAAATAAATGAGTCTCCAATTTCTTTTAGAACAGTTCTTCTGACTTAAATAAAGCTGTTGTAAGCAATGGTGTTGTAAACAGAGAATAGCTCTGATGTTCCACAAGCACAACATTGAAGGTAGTGCATCAAATCAGGGAGTGAAAAATTTGTAGCAGACAATGTTTTCTCTTTCTGTGTTCCATACCCTTGTTATTAAGTCTGTGCCTAAATCTAATTATAATTGTCAAAAATAATCAGCCAAAAAGTGAAGGAAAGATACTGAAATGTGTGTATGAATATATGAGAGAGAAATGAAGGGAGAGAACTCCTTCGTATCCAAATCATGCCTGACAATTCTTGTGGGATCCCTTTACACATCCTTCTCCAGATATTTTTGAGAAGGGGAGCTGGACAAACTTTCCTTCCTCCCCCCCCCCCCCGCCACTTCTCAAGCATCCCTTGCATCCTATCATTGAATTATATTAGTCTAGTAAGTCTTTTGGGATTTGGGCAGTGCAATTCAGACAGTATAATTCACTTATTAGTGCTGTCAATGGACCCAGACAGTTTGGAGAATCAGAAAGGGAACAAAATAAGGAAGGTCTCAAAGGGGAAATTTTTTGAATGAGAAAGGGTTTAAGCCAGCGGTTCTCAACCTATGGGTCGCGACCCCATTTGGGGTCGAACGACCGTTTTGCGGGGGTCGCCGGACACCACGGTCCGCCATTTTGGTTTTTTTTGTCGCGCGCGTGCCGCACATGCGCAGTTCGGGCCGTTGCGCACGTGCATGCGCGGATCGGCCCGTCGCGGTCCGCCATTTTGTTTTTTGGGTTTTTTTTCATCGCGCACGCGCCACGCATGCGCATTTCGGGCCGTCGCGCGCGCGCCGCGCATGCGTGAATCGGGCCGTCGCGGTCCGCCATTTTTTGTTTGTTTGTTTTTCTGTCGCGCGCGCGTGCCATGCACGCGCGGATTGGGCCGTCGCGCGCGCACGCCAGGGTCGCGCCGCGCATGGGCGGCGCAAATGGAGTCTCAACCTGAAAAAGGTTGAGAACCACTGGTTTAAGCAATCTATTCTGACAACCAATTATTCCTACAATGTCCATTGTGCAGTGGTATAACAGTACAGTTACAGAATTTGGAACAGGTATTAAAATTGACAACTCACACTTGCACTCTAAATTATTTGAGGCACATCATTCAAATATGTGCCTCATTAAAATATTACCTGTGGTAAAAAAAATTACACAATTGTAAATAAGCATTTAAAAAGTTATGACAATTGTATTAGTATGGAAATGCAAAATACGTTCATTGACCCATAGGAACAATCTTTCTTTCTTCTGGTTTTTACACTATATTAAATTCCAGAAGAATGCATGACAGAATCATTCTGAGTAAAATAAATTTATATTTCAAATTAAATGACTACAAATTCTCGTTATAAATTCACATTTACAATCCCCCATATTTATAGAAACAGTATTTTCCAAACTGGATAGTAAGAGATGTTCAGTTGTAATGAGCACAGAAAACATCACAGTTATGATTCTGCTTTAGATTAGCTCTTAAAAGCATATGCTACACTTTTTTCTCAGAAAAGGTAGGCTTCTCCTGGGTAAGAAGTGGGTGCCCAACAAATGTTAAGTACATATATAAAATAATAAACAAATCTCTTTGAGTGGAATTGTCTTGCATTCTGTCTATCCCTACTGTCTAATTCTTCCATTTGTTTAGTTTCCTTTGATATCACCTTTAAACCACTATGCTTTCGGAAAGCAATTCTTTTGATCCTAGATTCTGTTTCTCTCTGTTGGGAGGATTAGAAAGCTGCCTGTTATGATCAAATTGTTAACACAGGAAATGTGAGGTATCAGTCAACTTTCAGGTGAGTGATGGAACTAGATTTGTTCTGTGAAGTATCTGGTAAATTATGCAGCAAAATCTGCCAAGTTCTCTTCATCCTATCTTGAATCACAGCTGAGTGCATGTTGTGGCATTTATTCTTTGCTCCAAATAGTCTTCCTTTAGTGCTAATCCTGTGCTTTTAGCACAGCCTTTTATTCCTGTGCACTCTAAGTTAAAGAGATTTTTAAAAAATTTTTTAGTGATTTTTGGGTTGGGTCCCCATCATGTTTGCATGCGTGGCGCAACGGCCCGAATTGTCCATGTGCGGCGTGCGCGCGACGGCCAAGGGGAAATGGGGGAAAAATGGCGGACTGCGGTGTTTGACGACCCCCGTGAAACGGTCGTTCGACCCCAAATGGGGTCGCAACCCACAGGTTGAGAACCGCTGCTGTAGGATGATGCTATTTCTCTCCTGTGTTTAATAGCTCTAGCAGAATCAGTGGGAGGCACCAATTTCAAGTGCAGTATCATATCATGCTGATGATTTCCAATTGTATAAATACAGTCTCAGGCCAGAGATAAAATGCCATCAATAAAATGCCATGTCCCAGTGTGTGGAACTTGTTAGAGTTTGGATGAGATGAGATAAATTGAGTCCCAGTAAGATGGATGCTATTGGTTGATAGAAGTAGTCATTATTGGATCATTTATGACTGGTGGAGAGAGACTGTTCTTGAGAATCTGCAATGGCTTCCAATTAATTCCTGGATGCAGTTCAAAGTGCAGGTGCATTACCTACAAAGCCTACATTTCTTGGCACCAAGGGACTTGCAAAACCGCCTTCTCCAACCAAAATTAACCAACCTAATGTGTATGTCCTAAGAGAAAGTGCTGGGTATCCCCATTTCCATGAGGAGCAAAGATTCGTAGAGGCTACTTTTCGATGACAAAGATTCGTAGAGGCTACTATTCTGTATGGAATAGCCTTTCCCTGGAAATCATGCTACTCTTTCCTTTCTTTTTAGCCTTCAAATGCTTTTCAAAACAGAAGTATTAGAAAGATCATATGACACTGATAGGTTAATCAGAATTATTTTTATTTTATGTTGTGATTGTATTGTTCATTGATTTCATCTTAGCCCTATTGTCTGTGGATATTTAAATATCCATGGCTTGTTATTACAATACAAATAGTCCTTGATTTACAACAGTTCATTTAGTAACCATTCAAAGTCACACAACAGCACTGAAAAAAGTGACTTATGACCATTTTTCACAGTTTTGACAATTGCAGCATCACAGGTCATGTGATCAAAATTCAGATGCTTGGCAACTGACTCATATTTATGATGGTTTCTGTGTCCCCGGGCCATGTGACCACTTTTTATGATCTTCTGACAAGCAAAGGGGAAACCAGATTCACTTAATAACCGTATTCGTAACTTAACAATTGAGTTACTTAACAACTGTGGCAAAAGGTCATAAAACAGAACAAAACTGACTTAACAACTGTCTCGCTTAGCAACAGAAATTTTGGATTCAATTGTGGCCATAAGTCGAGGACTGCCTGTATTGTTCTTAATTGCTGTGAACTGCCTAAAGTCTGAAGTTTTGAATACGTTGAGTAATTCTGCTAGATATATAATTAATCTGAAGGTAGGGCAAGTTATCTAGTGCTAAAGAATTACTTTAAACAATCAGTTTTATGGTTTTTAAAGCCTTTATAAACTAATGAGTTCCTTCATTTCTCGTGTTAAAAGAAAACAAAAGGTTGAGAGTAATGTCCTTATTTATTTATATTTCCTCTCCCTACAATAAATTGAAATTCTAAATACATAGCCTTACAGGGATATTTTTATTTCAGCGGCAGGTTTGAACACACGCCTATCTCATAAAAACTGAGTCAAACTTGCCATTTCTTGTGGAAGAAATTGTGTATTTTTCTTAAGTATAGAGAAATTATTTGGGGTTTTTTCCACAACTGAACAGAAAATAAAAAATTTGGTTTGTTGTTCTTCAGTTGCTAAGTTGTGTCTGACTCTTCATGACCCTATGGACCATAGCATACCAGGCCTCTCCATCCTCCACTTTCCCCCAGAGTTTGCCCATCTCATCCTCTGCTGTCTTCTTCTCCTTTTGCCTTCAGTTTTTCCCCAACATCAGGGTCTTTTACAGTGAGTCCTCTTTTCTCATTCGGTGGCCAAAGTATTTGAGCTTCAGTTTCAGTATTTGTTCTTCCAAAGAACAGTCAGGATTGATTTCCTTAAAAAAAAATTGTAATGGTAGTCAAATTCCATATTTTCTTTGCTGAAATCTCTAGATATGATTTTCATAAGTACTATTTCATCAGAAGAAATTCAGATGCTACAGTACATTTCAAAGGTTCAAAAACAAGAAGCCTGTACGTTGAAACTCTGTTTGACAGAGTAAATTTCCTTGCCTGGAAATTCCCTCGATGTTACATTGAAGGGACATGTCTTTTTTTTTTCATAATTTCTAGTCACATGTAACTCAATATAAAGAATGCTCTGGAAGCCAAATTATTTTTTCTCTGCCTTAGTAAGATGTGTAAAACTCTCATTCAGTGAATTAACACTGCAAATGTAGATTCTCGGTGAGTAATTAAATTTAATGTATATGTTCTGAGGTGAATATGATAATAAAAGTACTGTGAAATATGGGTCGGCATTGAATCTAGAGTTCCTTGTGCACTTAAAATGTGACAGTTCAGAATTTTAGACCAGGTGGTATATATACAAGTGCACATATGAAGGATTTATGTCAAGTGTTGTTCCTAGTGATTTGCTGAGGTAGCCTTTTTAGTTAAACTGCTTTAAATGCGTAGAAATAATATTTTTATTTTATATATTTATATAATGCATAATTAACAGGTAATTAAGATTTAAAGTGCAAATAGAGAAGACAGTTAAATACAGTAGAATTGGACAACAGACAAATTCTAGCAGGAAAAAATTCTATGATGTCCAAAAATAAGAAAATTCTGTTTCCGAAACACTTGTGTTTCAAAGGATGGTTTTGTTGTCACTGTTGTTTTAAATGAAAATGCCTATTCATCATATAGTATTCTTGTAGTTATAAAAATGATTTTCCTGTAGTGCTGTAGGTTTCAAAGAACATTGGGAGTGGAGGGGTGGGGAATAAAATAATCCTTCCAAACCACATTTGCTGACAGATAAATGAATTCTCACTCTCATGGCAAACCCACATTATAGGAGGTGGGAGGTAAATCTGGAGGAAAAGTTTATGAATTTGGAACCACTTTTCTTTACTGCATGAGAATTGTGTACACCTGAAAAAGTCTATTTGATAATGTAATGTATATGGTTAATATAGCTAATGTTTTATTTCTTATCTTTGAATGGTAAAGCTTATTGCTGGTCTGGAACACTTTACCTTACATCAACTTATATAAAGCAGTAGCTAATGAAGGAAGAAACCTAGATTTATCCATTGACATTTAAAATTAATCCTGGCAGTTTCTTTACTAATACTACCTCAGAATATTAATAAAATGCAACATTATGCTAAGCAAAAATGTGTGAATCATATTTTTGCTCTTTTAACATCTAATAATGTAAGAATCTGATAAGGTTTCATAGTATTTCACAGACATACTATTCACTCTGTTCTGATTATCCCCGTTACAAGGATAATGATCAGAAGACTGCCATAATCTTGCTCCGATTGTCATGCCACAGATCTATTTAAAATGTTACAATGGAGTTGATGTATTGTGATATTATGGACTAAATTTAATAAATAAATAAATAAATAATAAATAAAAAGAAATTGATTGCATGATATTTTTATATACCATTTGGTTGTACTGTATTTTTGGGTGAACCATCAAGAGTTATTTTTTTATTGTGGCAGCATGCAAATATGTTTAATAAATAAATAGAGCAAATAATCACACCAGATTTTTTGTTTGCACTTTATGATTATAGTTAATCTCAGATCCAAATTAATGTTCCTGTATTGTTGAGATCATAGCTCCTAGGATTTTTAACCAGCATACCCAAATACAATGTCCATGATCTCCAGTTTATATAGAAGATTTTATTCATATTGGAGACAATCTGCAATCTCCAGTTTATAATTCAGTGTTGTCCCAAACAACTCATGTCCTTTGAAGTTCAAAAGCACCCTGTTAGAAATAATTCACACAATCAAAAAGGAATTTGGAGAATGGTGAGCAAATGTAATAGGAACTTGATGCTCAAAGCCTCATGTCATTCTCACAACTCACCTTATGTGGAATGTACCAGTTATTAAGCTGCTAAAAGTGGAGACCTATTATCACAATTCTTTTGACCTGTGCTAAATACTAAAAAATGTTAGTGATCACAATACAACAAAGACATTTATTTGCATGGGAGCAGGGCATAGGAAGAGACTGTAATTTAGCCTCTTTACCCAAGCTTTTTTAAAAGATCAAATTATCTTTCCATATATTGGCTAGATTCCAGAACCATTAGGACATACATCTTTAGTGGATATTAATCTGGAGTGTAAAAACCAGAGTTGTAATTCAATATACATGATAATCTCTGTGTAGGAGCATCTTCATATTAAATTATCTTGAATACTAACTCACTTCTTCATAGTGATAGTGTTTCTTTCCAAAGGAAATATAAAGTGATTGTTAGGGGAAGACCAGCTGCATGCATTTTCTTTTGACTGTTTTTCATGGTAATTTGTCTAGTGGTCTCAAAAACGTAATAATATAGAGAAAAACAGTGAAGCTCATTAGTTTACCATGTTTACTAAAACATTTTCATTTTCCTCTTCTCCCTCTTTACCTATATTTTTATGTATGTTGAGGAAGTTGGTTTTCTTGAATCTTTAATAATTATGGAGAAAAAGTAGAATAAAACTTTTGCTTCAGAAAATGATATATACTGAAGACATTGATCTCATCTTTACTATGGCCACTGGAAATAATTGTTGGTTTCTGTGAATTTTTCTATATGTGCTATCTTTATGTGCTATCTTTATTAAGGCCAGTCCACCTCTGTAAATAATTTAAATTAAAGACGAGTGTCCAAAAATTAAAATATGAGAATCAAAAGTTACCTGGGAAATAAGTACATTCAAAATACTATTCTTTACACAGAAAACATAATTTCTTGGCAGAGTTCCTTATTAATGCTTTCAGCAGAACCATCTGCCTTTTGACTGCCTCTGGTATAGAAAGGCGCCATATCATCATTCAAGATTTGACAGAGCCCAAGGGAAAGAATGCGTCAGTTTTAAGGAATTCCCTTCACACCCTACAAATCTTGGAAATCTTAACACATATAATATCTTGTCTATCTTTTAAGAATCAAATGTTCTCAAGATCAACTTTCACAACTTTTTTTAGATTGTCTCTGTGTGTGACTGTGTGCATATTCATAACTCATATAGAGCTTTTAAGAGGAGCCAATTAGGATTTGATTTAAAATTCAGATTGGCTGATATGACATGTCAGTCAACAAAATGAAATTGAATTAGCTGTATATGATTAGCTATGTGCAAAAAGGTAGAGCTGAAAGATGATAAAGAATTGTTCTCATAATATTTGGAATATTAGAATGTGTAAATTAACATAATTTCATTTATTGTACTTTTTTCCTTATTCACTAAGATATTGAGTAACATTCTTGGCTTAACCAACAGTTTTTAGAAGTTTTACTTTTCTTAGGAAATAGGTTAGATTCAAAGTTTTTCATACTGAGGCAGGATTCAAGGAGTTATTAGGACAAACTTATTAACTAATGGAGTACTTTGAGGAGGACTAAATCTCAGGTTCATCATTTCACTGGATTTTTGTCTTATTTGTATGCTGTGAAAGTATAATGTTTTTTTTTAAAAAAAAAAATTCTTAGCATTTTCCCCAAAAGTGCAGGGTCCACTTTTTTTTTCAGATCAACTATTCAAAATAGTAAAGCAATATATTAACATTAAAATGTTTGTTGATTTGTTTTATAATGAACTTTTAATGTTCATGTACTATTTTAGTACTCTGAATAGTTGATCTGGAAAAATGTAATAGTACCTTTTGACAAGCATTTTTAGCATGGAGATGAGCAGAATATATAGTGTGATGTTGATTGTTGTTCTAATTATGCCTGAAATTTGGATACCTTTGCTCATTTTTTATCATGGAACTAATACACAATTTATATCTTTAAAAAGCAATTTAATTATCCTCTATTTCATTTCTAATGAAATAATTACAAAGAACCAAGTACTTCTGCGTATTTGGATTCTCCCCCCATTGTACCTGTACCATATAAACTTGTGAATATAAAACTTAGGGCCAAATTTATGTTCAATGTTAATTTTTGTTGTTTTGGCAGTTTCTCATTTCAATAAACCTTAAGAATGTGAAGGAAAAATTTATGGTTGCAAACGTGTGTTATATGTATTGACTTTTTAAATTTTTTTTATTAGATATATATTTGTAAATGTAAACAAAGAAAAAATTCAAGTTGAATGCTATTCAACTTAATACAATCATTTTAAACTTGTAAACATTCTTCACTCGGTATATCAAGATTTAACTATAAGCCAGATACATTTTCTTTCATTGATGTTTCTCCTGTATGTATATCCATTGTTTCCAGTCCAACATATATTTTTCATTTGAATGATCCTTCAAATATGCAGATATTTTAGCTGTTTCTGCCATATTTATGACTTTCTAAGTCCATTCTTCGATAGATGGTAATTCTGGTTTCTTCCAGTATTGTCCCACCAACAGTCTCGCTGCTGTGATCAAGTTCAAAATTAAGTTCGTCTCTATAGTGGTACAGTCTTTTATGATCCCTAACAAAAACAACTGAGGTAGAAATTCAATATGCTTTTTCAAAATGGTTTGAAGTGTCCACCATATTTTTCTCCAGAATGCTTTAATTTTTCTACAGGTCCACCATACATGAAAATATGTAGCCTCCATACTTTCACATCTCCAACATTTAGGTTGGAGGTCAGGGTAGATATATGATAGTTTTTTCGGATCTAGATGCCACCTATAAAACATTTTGTAAAAGTTCTCTCTTAAATGTTGCGCTTTCGTAAATTTTACATTTTTCACCCAAATTCTCTCCCACGTTTCCATCATGATAGGTTGCCCAAAATTTTGTCCCCACTTTATCATACAATCCTTGACTAGTTCAGTTTCAGAGTCAATTTCTATCAATACATTGTACACTCTTTTGATATGCATGGGCCTTTGTTCTCTAACTTGTTTAATTAAATTCTCATCTGTTAGGGATAAACCCTTCTTCAGGTCTTTTTGCCATCTGGACTGCAATTGTAAATATGAAAACCAGGTACAAACTATTCCTTCGTCTGCTAGCATATTCGATGGCTTTAATGATAACACATTTCCTTCTTTCACTACGAGTTTACTATAGGGCACCACATCTTGAGCTTGTACTATGTTTATGTTCCCTATTGCGTGCCTGGGGATCGTCCAAATGGGAATCTTTTCATGTAGTAAGTACTGATACTTCTTCCAGACACGCAACAGCGGGTTTCTCAGTGTGTGCTCCTTGAAGCTCTTATCCACCTTCTTGTCATACACTAAATATGCGTGCCAACCATATAGTAATCCATGCCCTTCAACATTCAGTATTCTGTCATTCGATAGATTAACCCAGTCACTCACCGCAACTAGCGCCGCAGCATAATAATATAACTTCAAATTGGGCATTTTTAAACCAGCTCTTTCCCTTGTATCCTGGATGATTTTTAATTTAACCCTCGGTTTCTTGCCATCCCAAATAAATCTGTTAATGCCCTTCTGCCATTCCTCTAGGCCCACATCCTTTTTAAGTATAGGTAACATTTGAAAGAGAAATAAAAATTTTGGCAATACATTCATTTTTACTGCTGCTATCCTGCCCAGCAGAGACAGTTGTAATGTTTTCCACTTGTCCAATTCTATTTGTATCTTGTTCCACAACACCTCATAATTATTTTATATAATTTCCCATTAGCAGCTTCAATCTCGACTCCTAAGTATTTAACTTTCTTAACTATTTCACAGCCCGTTATTCTAAGTCATGTTTTGAGTTGTTATCTAAATTTTTAACTAGCATCTTCGTCTTAGATATATTTACTTTGAAGCCTGATACCCTAATCCTTAATCCTTAATTATCTCCATCAATCTCTTGGCTGATTGTGCTGGTTGAGTCAGTGTCACAAGCAAGTCATCCGCAAAGGCACATAGTCTGTAGTCGTGTTGTCTAATCCTTATACCTTTTAAATCTTCTGCCGCTCGTTTCTTGTTCAGTAAAACCTCCAGCGTTAAAACAAACAGCAAAGGGGATAAAGGACATCCCTGTCTAGTACCTTTCTCTATATTAAATGAATCTGTTAAGTCCCCATTCACAGTGATCTGGCCTGTTTGTTTCTGATAAATTGCCATTATGGAATTAATAAACTGTTCTCCCATTTTCATCCCCCCAATTAGTTTTTTCAGAAACTGCCAATTTAGTCTATCAAAGGCTTTTTCTGCATCCAAAAACATGAGAACAGCGGGCACCTGGATATGCCTTTCCAGGTACTCTATTATATTAAGAAGTTGTCTTACATTAGTTTTCATCTGTCGTCCTTGTATAAAACCAGTTTGGTCAGGGTGAATTATTTTTTGTAACACTGTCATTAATCTGTTAGCCAAAATTTTTGCAAAAATTTTGTAATCCGTATTCAATAGTGAAATGGGTCTATAGTTTTCTGGTTGAGCGTTGTCTCTTCCCTCTTTAGGGATTAGAGAGATGTAGGCTGTTTTCCATGATGGTGGAACCTGACCACCCTCTTGTATGTTGACAAATAGTTCTCTAAGGGGTTCTACCATCTCCTCTTGAAGATACTTGTAATAGGTCACCTTTTAACCCATCAGTCCCAGGGGATTTTCCCATTTTCAGTTGTTTAATCACTGAAAGTATTTCTTCTGGTGTGATCAATGCATTCAGTCTATCTCTTTGTTCATCGGTAATTATCAATAACTTTTCATTTTGCAGAAACTTTTCTATCTCATTATCTTGTGTCTTCTCTTCAGCATACAACTTGGAGTAAAATTCTATAAAAGCTTTCTTAATCGTTTCTTGTTGAAACTCTTCCTTTCCTTTATAATCTATCTTTTCAATTATGCGGGACTTTTTGCTTTTTCCTTAGTATATAAGCCAGCCATCGACCAGGTTTATTAGAATTAAAAAATGTATTATGCTTTGCATATTGTATATTCCTAGCCACTTGATCTGCCATCAACAAGTCAAATTGTTTCCGTAAAATCTTGATTCCCTATTTGGTATCTTTGTCTTCCGGTCTTTCTATTAATAATTGCTCTTTCTTACTTATCTCCTCTTCTAACTCCTTCCTTTTTTGTTCTTGTTTGCAATGGTGCCTTTTGTTCATATCAATGAGAATCCCACGCATGTACGCCTTGCTTGCGTCCCATATCATTTCTATAGGTGTCTCTTTATTCATATTTATGCTAAAGAATTCCTTCATAACATTTTTGCATTCATCCACATTTATATCGTATTTAAACAAGTTTTCATTAATTCTCCAGGATCTCCTAGGTTTCTGTCCTTTCCTTAATTCCATCCACACTGGGTTATGGTCTGTTAAAACTTTGGGTAGGATTCTCACCTTCTTTAGGCTAAAAAGCAGGTCCCTGGATGTTAATATAAAGTTGATTCTGGAGAATGACTGGTGTCTGTCTGAAAAAAAGGTAAATTCTTGCTCTTTGCCATGTCTTTCTCTCCAAATGTCTATCAAGTCAAAGTCATCCTTTATATCAAAGAAAGATTTGGGCAACTTGGAATGTTTTTGCGGAGTTGGTGATGTCTTCTTTTTATCTAAGCCGACCTCTATAACACCATTCCAGTCTCCCATTATAATACAAGATCTGTAGTCGAATTGTATTAGCTTTTTATGTACCAATTTGTAAAATTTTCCTTGTTGTTGATTTGGTGCATATATGCCCATCAAAAGAATTTTCTTATCATCTTTTACAATTTCGATTGCTAGATATCTACCTTGGGAGTCTGACTCTATTAATTTAACTCTTATATTATTTTTCACATAGATGACAATGCCATTCTTCTTTTCTGCAGCTGCTGCAACAAATTGTTTGCCTAGCTTGTTGTTAATTAAATATTTCTGGTCTGTGGTTCTGATATGTGTTTCTTTATTTATATATATATATATATATATATATATATATATATATATATATATATATATATATATATATATATATATATATATATATATATATATATATATATATATATATATATATATATATATGTGTGTGTGTGTGTGTGTGTGTGTGTGTGTGTGTGTGTGTGTGTGTGTGTGTGTGTGTGTGTGTGTGTGTGTGTGTGTGTACATGTAAACAAAGAAAAAATTCAAGTTAAATGCTATTCAACTTAATACAATCATTTTAAATTTGTAAACATTCTTCACTCCGTATATCAAGATTTAACTATAAGCCAGATACATTTTCTTTTATTGGTATGTAGTCTATCCAATGTTTCCAGTCCAACATATATTTTTCATTTGAATGATCCTTCAAATATGCAGATATTTTAGCCATTTCTGCCATATTTATGACTTTCAAAGTCCATTCTTCAATAGATGGTATTTCTGGTTTCTTCCAGTATTGTCCCACCAATAGTCTCGCTGCTGTGATCTTGTAAGCAAATTACATCATTTTTGCCTTGATTCAAATAATGAAATATTTTCTTCCTTTTCTGTGGGGAGTTTAACCCGTTAACATTCCATGTCAAATATTTACTTGTCATGATCGGCTTCGGAAAACTCTTGCAAGACCAAATCCACTTTTTTGCCTGCTTTTTTCTTTGGTCGAGCTCCCATGGTTTCCAGATTGGTATTTGTACTGCCTTGTTGGTTCTTTTCTTGTTGTTCTATACTTTTAATAGTAGCTCTCGTCTGCCTTTGATCTTTAGGCTTTCCTGCTTCCAGGTTTTTAAGGATATCCATACTCCGTGCAGTCAATTCCAGAGAAGCTCCTTTATCTTCTCCTGATGCTGCAGCAATCTGTGTCTCCAGGGATTTTGATCGTTGTTTTAAGTCCATTCCTCTTTCTTGTGGCCAATCTACATTTTCTGGTGCTGTGGGCGGGGGTCCCCCCACCTTCAGTTCCTTTTCAAAAAATTCTTTTGCTTTCCAGACTGAGTTCAGGTGGTATCTTTTTCCGTTATAAAATAATGACATTCCAGCTGGGGCTTCCCACCGATATTGTAAAGCACGTGTTTTCAGTTCAGTGACCAAAAATGCGTAGTCTTTTCTGTCTCTTAACATCTTGGGGGGGATCTCCTTCAATATCACCACATCTTGCCCATCTACATTCAATTTCTTGTTGTAGGATGTTGTAAGAATAAGATCTCGGAGTCCCCTTGTTACAAAATAGATAACCACATCTCTAGGTATATTTCTTTGTCTTGCGATCCATGAGTTAACTCTGTGGATTCTGTCAATTTGCCAAGAGAAATTTTTAGCCTCCTCTTCTAGAACTTTTCCCAAGGCTTTTTCAAAAATTCTTTTCAAATCTTCTTGCTTCTCCTTTGGGAATTCTCTCAGTCCCCTGACCCTAATTGCTGTCATCATCTGGCGATATTGCATCATAATTGAGTGGTCCTGCACCTCACTTTTCATCTCAGCAAGTTGTCCCTCCACTTGTCTCTCCACCTCATCCATCTTTTCTTCAACCCCCTCCCAGACCCTCTTAAAAGTTTTCACAATATCTTCTCTCATTTTCTTATTGTGCGTTTGCATTGTTTCTTTGATTTGGTCTAAATCTTCAGTAACAGCTTTGCTTTGTTCTTCCATCTTCTTCTCCAATTCTCTGCTTTGTTCCTTCATCTTCTTTTCTAGTTCTTTGCCTTGTTTCTCCATCTTCTTATCCATTTCCTCAATCTTTCTCTCCAGTTTTTCCATCCTTTTCTCAGAATTGTCATTTATTACTTCCAGCTTGCTCTCTATTTTTTCATACATTGCTGACATTGCATTTTTTAAATCTTTCACCATATGCATTTCTGGAGAGGCTTGAGTAGACAGGGGGGCCTGGGATTCTGTAGATATGGAGGAAGATGGGGGGGCAGGAAAGTTGTTCACCGGTATTTTAAGGAGCTGGGCTGGGGAGGATGCTGCCACCTTTGAGGGCATTATTTTGGACTGCCTAGTGGCCATTCTAAATTCAGTCCACTGTTGGCAAAGCTTCTTTATGCAGAGGACTAATCCTTACACCTATATTGCCAAGATGTATCCTCTTTTGGTCTTTCTTAGGTATACTTTGTAAAGTTTCTAAGATATGCGTCTAGTCTGCCCTCTAGCGTTCACTCTCGCATTGCAGTTTCACTTTCCACTTTCTCTTCCGGTCACTTTCTCTTTAAAGTAAAGGTGATCGCCATCTTGGATACATTTTGTTTATTGTGAAAGTAGTTGATCAGAAGTAAAATATAGAAAATATTTACATTTTAAGCTCCTGTGTTCAGTCCACCTGTCTCTGTGCCTCTTTAAAAAGTTTTTCTCGGGCGGTGGCTGGTCTCAGAGTCTGGGTCTGTCCGTGGACAGGAGCAGCTCCGGGCTGGAGCTTTTGCGAGCACCCGGGGAGCCCTCTTTCTTTCCCCCTGAAAGCTTTTTCAGGGGGTTTTCAGAGGATCTCAACCCCCACTCGCAGCTCTTCACCCCTTCTCCGACCAAGGAGGGGGTTTTTCCGCTGCAAAAAACAGCTGTTTTGCACTGTTTTTGTGGCTTTACAAGTCCCGGAGCTCAGAGCCTCTGGATGAGGCTATATCAACGCTAAGGTAGCCACAGGAAGTCCGTATTGACTTTTGTCAGATGTGCATTTGGTACAAATCCACCCATGGTGAATCTCTCTTGATGTTCTCTTTATATGCCATTTTACACATTAAGAAGCAAAAGATCACGGAGCAGGGTTTTTTTCTTCATTGATCAAGGAATACAGTTATAAGTAGTAAGAAAATCAAAACAGGATTTTTTCATATTTACATACTGTAGTAGTGACCCCTCCCCCATATTGTCATTCCTTCTAGTTTACCATGTGCAAGCTATATTTTGATTCTAATGAGAACATCTCTTATGTTCTAAGAAACAATCATTGCTTAACTTGCCCATTTTTCCCAAAAGAATCTCAACAGATTAATTTCCTGTATATACTGCTGTTTTTAACCAGTTGATATCCTAAAAGCAACAATCAGCTCACATTTCCAGGAAAGAAGAGCATCAAGACAAAATCATCTGGAGACATTTTTTTAAATTCTGTTCTGTTTAAAGGATATCAATTTTAGCAGTCTCGTGTATAACATTCTTCAAAGGCTAGTAGGAAAGAAAGACATCTGAATTGATTACTGTATCAACAAAGTATTAAATTAAGTAGTCTGGTAGTGAATTACTCATTCCTTGCAAATTAGAAGACCATCCTATACCAAATAGAAACATTTGAGCTCCAAGTCGTTTTCTTCTGAGTTTTACTTTTATATTTCAGTTGGGAAATATAAAGTCTGTAAGCAGAAGTGTCTACAGGGAGTACAAGCAAAAAAGTCAATAGGGCAGCCATGACTATGTGATGGAAACTCTTCTTGGTTTTCATGTGCATCACATATGTATCACATAAAAAAAAACAACAGCCGGAATTTTGATTGCACTGTTCTGATCACCATATTAACTTTTTTTTAACCATACCCTACAGACAACCCATCTATAACATACACCTTTCCTGCCTTATGTAAGAATTTTAAATATGATTCAGTATCCCTATTAATGCAATTTCTGGTGGGCTAAACTGACTTGAAGTCTAAGAACAAATGTTGTCCATTTTATAAGAGCATTGCCCTGAAAAGTATTACAAATATTTTAAAAGCCAGGAGCTTGCCGTGACAGCAGTTAAGTAAACAATGATAGCACAGGCAAGAGCCTAACTATGTTCAAAGAATATATATAATTGAAAAGAGATTAAGAGCTGTTGATATATGATTTTAGGGTTAATGGTTTATTTAGTTGCTTTTATGTATAAATGTATACATTTGAAGTGAGTAAATGAATTCAGTGCTTTTAGATACCCAATCAGAAAAATCTGTCCAGAAATATGTAGCTTAAAGAATTGCAAACCATTTAATTGGAAAGCAGTTTCACACATTTGATTTTACCAAATATAAACAATTGTAGCAACTTGCCACCTTCTTTTAAAATACAAGTGATATCTTCTTCCCATATCCCTTCTCTTATCTACAAACAAATCCGTAAAGCCTGGTCATTTCAGTCTTGATTAGCAAAAGTCCATTAAGGGTTAACAGAGATAATAAATACCGGTATGTATTTTAACCCTGATCAAATAAACCAATGTTAGATTCATTCCTTTTATCTTTAACGATCTTGATTTTCAGTCCCTTCAAAATATCCTAGTACTTTATTTCTTTTCATTTCTTTGTTCCTTCTGACAAACTCTTTAAAGCTTTAACAATTTTCTTTTGTAACTCTAATATAGGGAAATTATTTAGGTTACTCTATTGGTTTGTGATTTCTATATCTGTTTTAATTATTAAGATATCAACTGGTTTATTATATATGTCTTGTGTAGCATCCTTTTCCATATCATTTTTGTAGCCTGTTGTTTTTAAATCCACTTTCAGACCTGATTCTGAATGACTTGGTCCATTATTCAAAAATATCATTCATTATTTCCAATGTTAAAATATTTTAGCTCATTCTGTATTAGTAAGTCAAATTTAAGTGTTGTTCTCTTTTAATTGTAATCTTTAGCTTTTTCTTGTTTCCTCTAGTTTCCAACCATAAAACTATCATCCTATCATTTAAAAAAAAATTCAAAATAAAAGCATTTCATCACAGGAAAGATTCTTATAATTAATTCAAAATTCTTGTATTTCAAATCCATTAACCCTTAATCTATTTATATTTTCCAAAAGCAAAGTTCTAATCAACTTTTTGCTGTTTATTAGAAAATAATTAAATTCTTCAAACGTATTTAAAACATGTTGTTAAAAATTAAGAAAACTCACCCAGTGTTTTCAGACTTAGCAATCCAAAGGTTTCTATGGCCGATAACAAACAATTTCCAAAAAGTAATT
Organism: Bothrops alternatus; assembly: GCA_034064705.1. NCBI lineage: Eukaryota > Metazoa > Chordata > Lepidosauria > Squamata > Viperidae > Bothrops > Bothrops alternatus. The sequence goes on from JARGCV010000001.1 coordinate 16,261,406, forward strand.
AGAAAAGGAAAGATGCAAACCCAGTGTGCTTAAAATTGTCAACTGTGATTTGAGCAAGATGGCTATTCCCTTGTCATCCAGAAATCTGAACCATCATGGGCTGCCATTTTTTGGTCTCCTTGGAAGGCACAGCTGTCTGGAACACTTGGGGATGATCTCAAGTCCTGTCCTTGTCCAGAGAGGAATTATGAAGTGCTGGTCTGCTCTCTGGTCTTCATTCTACTGCATCATTGGCTACATTAAAAATGGAGCTGTCTTCAGTTAATGATTTCTTCGCCAGAAGTACTTTTGAAAAGTTCAAACTGTCTTTCTTATATACATAGTTGAAGTTCCACATTGTGTTCCAAACACAGTCCTATGTCAAAAAGCTGGTGTCAATAAGATATTGGGTTTTTTTTTAATAATTCCTAAATAAGAACATTAGCAAAAAATAAATCATTCTTGAACAGTATTACCTTACAGAATTTGTTCCTACACAGCATGGGGTTGGCTATTGGCTTTTAGATGGCTTTCGAAGAGATTAGACAAATTCATGGAAAAGAAATCTGTCAACAGCTGTTAGCTAAAATAACTAACTGGAATAGTTAGACACAAAGGAGTGCCTTTATAAATGCCAGCTCCTGAAAGAACAATTGATGGGGTAGAATTATTGCTTTTCATTTTGTGGAGCTGCTTATAGAACCATCTGGATAAAGCACTGTTGGAAATAGGATCTTTCCAGAAAGGCTGTATTTATATTTTCAGTTTAGTACTAAAATTAAATGTAATTAAAATAAATGCAAAGGTAGTGTAAGACAAACCTAATGCACTTGGGGAAAAAACCAGCAATTCTTAAAATGATGTACAGTACTGAAAAAAATACTGTCTTAAGAATATAAAGTGTGAGGTTCTTTGATTTTTAATTTTTTCCCTGTTGTGAACTTGGCGGTATTTTCTCTGAGCTATTCTCAGGATAGATTATATATTCCAAAATTGTATAGCTGCATCAATATGTAGGTATATAGCTTAAAAATAACCATTCTCTGTATCTTTATACAACACAAGGCAGATAATTTTTTCACCAAGGGTTTCTAATGATATGGTATTTTGCTTTGCTATAAGAACCTAAGCTGTTTATGTCTAACCACTCTGAGGTTTTACACTTGTTTATGTTATTGTGCTTACCTTTCAATGACTGTAAACTTGTCAGCTGGAGGGGGAAGGGGAAATGGACTTTTAAATCCATTGGACGTGTGAAAATCCATGTGACCAGAGATCCAGTCTGTCTTGCCTTCATTTGTAGATAATATATTGCCTTTCAACAGAAGAATCTCCAACTAAGTGGCTATTCAGTTCTTAGATTATTTTTGAGATTAAACTCACAATCAGAAAACCCAGATATGGCAAACCTTTCTGGGCTGTCTCTTTTCCAACTGCTGGTAATACTTTTCTATTTTTTAAAAAAAAAACAAAATCTGTATGCAATGATACCTACTCTTGCTTTCCATTCAGTAAGATCAAATGCATTCCCTGATATGTTTCTTGGATATAATATGTGTAAATATGCGTGGCAATCTTACTATGTCATGCAAATAAAATTTTTCCTATATGTATTTAACTGCATAAGTATATTTCACACAGGACTCTAAAGTATACATTAATCAAAATAAAATGTGTTTGTCAGTACTTTTATCTCAGCTAGAAACATTTATTACTGAAGTCAGAATCTTCAGCCCCAACTGAGAATAAGAAACTAGATTCTGACTTGTGTGACAAATCTCTTTCACTATCCTTCTCCTGCCAGGATACATATACAAATAATATAGGAGGCCTTGGATGAAGTAATGTGTGTAGCTAACTATAGAACCTTGTGTTTTTTTTTAAATTCATCCTTCTTAAAGAAACCAATATTTTGCCAAACTACTATTTTCGAATATCACTTTCTCATGAATAGATGCTTTTAAAAATAGGAAAGATGAGACAGAAAAATATCCGGGCATTATAAACCTGTTTAGTATATTTTTTCTTTATTTTAGTATAGTTTACCATCACATAAAAATGCAAAAAAAAGTCTGCAGTAGATGCTATCTATAATTTGGCTAAGAATTTTGGGTCAGGTTTGCATTAATAGCTTTTTTTTCACCCTACATACTGTACATCAAGGGTCTACAACCCCAAGTCCTTGGACCGGTACCGGGCCACGGCATACCAGCAACCGGGCTGCACAAACAAGCAAAGCCCCATCCGTGGGATGCAGGCAGCACACAAACCCACGTACTGTCCGGTCCATGGAAAAACTTTTCTTCATGGTCCCTGATGCCCAAAAGTTTGGGGACCTCTGCTGTACATGCCATGCAGAAAAGAAAGAAAATGAGGATATTTGAAGACTGGTTAAAAAGTAGGTCTGTATTAGCTGATAGATTTCTGAAATAAAATCTAGAGGGTGTGTGGTTGCCATGTGCTTTAAGGAAAAAAGTGAGGTGGGATCTCTAGCTTTTTATCTTTGGTGGGAAGATGCTTCCATCTGCAGTGACAGAACAAGCAGGGGCTTTGAGTTCTAAGAGTTGGGGGGTGATTGGTGCATCAGTTTGATAACTGATGTAACCCAATTATTGACCATTATATGTGGCTGTCAAGAAATTGGGAAAAGATTCTGGTGAATGAATGATACAAAAACCGTGTTACTGAGGGTAGAGACAGACTAATACAAGTTTTGATTGGTCAGGGAAGATATAGTGAGAAGCACTAGATTTGTTGTGTCGGAGGAAAGAAAATAAAAAAGTTGCTGTCAATTTCCACTTCCAGCTCAATGGTCTAAACCTGACTGATGGATTGCTGATGTACGCCAGTTGCATTTGTAATAAAACTTTGTTCGTCCTCAATCTTGTGGTAAATGAACATGCATACTTGGCATATATTACTGAACCTGACTGGACAAGATCAGTGATGTCATCCCTTCAGAGATTTTCCTTCTCAATGTTCAGGTTATTCAGCAATTTAACAACACCAAGGCTGAGGAAGGTAATATTAATCATACAAGACATCTTACCTGTGAACAGATACCCTTCTCCTGAACTGTGGGATATGAATATCTGTATAGTAAGTTGGGGCAGCAGGGATAAACTAGAGTATCTGCAGAAGTAGGGACCTGCAGTAGTAGAGACCTCAGCTCTTGAACCTGGTTTTTACACTGGTGTTGAAGTCTCTACAACTTTGGTCTTAAGTGGATCCAGCTTCCATGCCCTGGATGTCAGGGTGAAGAAACTTGTGGGATCCATGGAACCATAGGCTTTTCCTAACTAATCTGTGGCCCAACACATTCAGGGAGCCACATACTAGACATTGTCTTTGTGCCAGAACATTTTCGTCATGGAGAGCATTACAGTTAACCCCATGCTGTGATCAGATCTCAACTCGTCCAGATGAGATTGTGTGTCACCTTACAACTCGTCCAGATGAGATTGTGTGTCACCTATCAATGTGACAAGAAGGCTCGTTAAGATGATTCACCCAGCATCTGATAGATGCTGATAAATGCGGGCAAGCATTTGGAAAATTCTACTGAATGCCTGCTTAGTCATTGACAATAGAATCTATAGATGATCCAGGCCTTTTGATATGATTGCTTCTGAGCAGTCTCTCTCTGTCAGCTAATCCCAGCTAGTCTTTTGGTTTACTCAGGAGTTTCTGTAGAAGAAATGAAGAAGAAATACCTAGAGTTTACGAGCAATATAACAAATGAAGCTCACACTGAAGCCTATACCATGGACATAATGGAATTTCCTTATTGCATCAGCAAGCCACCATCCATCAATCTCTTTTAGGATGGCAACTTCCTTTTCAGAAATATTAGTAGATAAATTTCCTGGATGATGTGTGTGCACAGCATTTTGCTGACAAAATTATTCAGATTTGAAAGTCTTAAGTAGGATATAATGTGGCAACGTGGGAGCGTATAGCTATGTAAGTTGGGATTCAAGTAAGTCAGGCACGTCAAAACATCTAAAGCAGAAGAGGGATATATCATAACAGTATTTATCTCTAAAACCAGAGAAGGTGGGAAACAAGTGTTTGGCCAGGTGATTACAGAGTTGTGGGGTGCTACAAAATTTGGTCTCCACTCTTTTTAATGTTTACATGAAGGCATTGGAAAAGGCATCTATCAATCTGAAATATTATGAATATGCTGATGATATCCAATTGTACATTGGCATTCTGGACTATGCAGAACTGCAACTGTTGCCTTGTCCCAGTGTGTGAAAGTTATTTTCTTCTGGATAAGATGAAACAGGCCAAAGATGAATTCAGATAAAATTAAATCATGGTTTGTAGATTGAGCTTGATTTTATTTAGCACTAAATTTAGGGACTTACAGTAGTAGAAGGGCAAGATTATTTCCAGCCTTCTCTAAATGTGCACAACTATAACCACACAAGAAATGACTCATGTATTTTGAAAGCCAGATGGTGCATACATTGGGAAAAAAACCTGATTTGTATCCATGCATTTAAGGCTTCAAATTGAAGGACCCCGACACCAACATAGGCAGAAATTTGGGCAATGAGGAACAAAAAGTAGGTCATTTAAAAAACATGTCCATATCAGTTTCCTGCAGAATTCTTTAAAAGTGCATTCATAGTGTGAAAGCAGAGAAGAGAAGAAGAAGAGAAGAGCATGGATACAAATCAGTTTTTCTTTTCAGTGTATGCACCAACTAGCTTCCAAAATTCCAAACCTTTTCTTGGAATATAAGTAAACTCTATTATAGATGTTTCTGCACTCATTTTTCCTTGTGTTTCTTAATGGCCAGAAGTCAAAAGTATGAAGCCACTTTTTTCTATTACTCCATCAGCGTAGATAGTTAAGTGCCTTTCCACACACTTTGCTGATTGATTGCAATGACAGACAACTGAAACAGCTTCCTATATTTGGCAGAGCAAATTGCCTGGAGTTTTTAGCACGTCATGCTTCTTCTCTTCTCTTCTCTTCTCTTCTCTTCTCTTCTCTTCTCTTCTCTTCTCTTCTCTTCTCTTCTCTTCTCTTCTCTTCTCTTCTCTTCTCTGTCAAATTCTACAGGGGCTTCAGACATATGAAGGCTGACCATTATGTTTAGCATTTTAAATTTATGCATCATATTCCTTTAAAATGCTTGGTAAAGTTTAAGAGCCTTAACATATCCATGGAAAACCACAGTAATTATAATTTGATTTGATTGTACAAATGTAGAATACTCAAATTTTACTGTAAAAAAGTTTATAGTAACTGAGAGAGATGGTTGGCTTGCAGATAGTAGGCAATTTAATAATTTAAAATATTAGCAAGTTTTCTTGGTTCCACACTTTTTTTTTTTTTTTTGTAAATCCAAAGTATTAAGGCTTTCCAGGTCATTCCTCTGGTTTACTTGTAAATCCATTTTGGCATTGTTTTCTGTATCATTCTCATGTTCTGGCATTTTTAAATAAATTTTTGAGATCCACAACATCTTTTTCCATACCATTTTTAGAGTCCAGAATTTGTTGAACTCCAAATCACCAGTCCTCAGTTTCAGTCCTTGTTTCGTCCAATAAAATCTGTTGTTCCTCAGTATGTCCTCTGCTAAAGTATTACCTAATTTTGTAAGATACAAATAAACAGCCTTAGTAAATTGTTCCCAAACAATTGTTCCCTTAATTTCTTCTATAGTCAAATACTGTTATTAATGGGTCTGTTTCCTTTTAAGAATAATATTTCTTTCTCTCCTTCAAGCCCCCTCTTATCATCTGTTTATTTTCCAACCAATAAAACTTTCACAGAGTTTTATAATTGATATCAAAGACTTCATTTACTGTTTAAAAAAAATTTAAGCACCCCACAGGAAATATTCTTTCAAGTCCACCTAACCTCTTAACTTTCCAAAATCAACATTTTAATCCTCACTTTTCTGTTTTCCAAAAATTAAAGCTACTCTTATTAACTTTAAAAGTTACTCAGAGCTTCTTTCATCCAGGGTGAAAGAAAAGTCTCCCAGTGTAATACAACATGTTTTTGGGAAAGTTCTTAACTTGAAAAAAATCAGTAATAAGCACTCCCTAAAAGAATTAATAAAGAAGTAAGCAGATTCAGTTTCTCTTTAAAAGGTTAAAACCAAGCATCACTTAGGCAAGATTAGTATTTCTCTGGCCCTCAGATCTCTCATACCCATTGGAGAATGCTTTTTATTATCTCTTCACATAAATAATCTGTATGGACTCAAACAAAAGTGATCTAGTCTTTTCCTTCATCCAGAGAGCTGTTCTGAGAAGCAGATCCTTTCACTGCTTCTATTTCAACTATGTTAATTGGCTCTGCAAAAAACAGTCATGCTAAGTCCACCATGATATAGTTTATTTATTGATTTGACTTACCTGTCACACTTTTTTTAACTTAAGAATAGCAATTATTCACCATAGTAATGGGGGACTTTAATTACCCTGACATCAACTGGGAGACAAACTCTGCACCAAGTGGAAGATCAAACAGATTCCTGACAAACCTAGCAGACAACTTTTTCTCCCAAAAAGTAGAGAAGGGAACTAGGAGATTAGCCATTTTGGATCTAATTCTCACTAACAGAGATGAAATGATAGAAGATGTTGAAGCCATAGGAACCTTGGAAGGAAGTGATCATGCAGTATTGGAATTCAACATTATAGAAGCACAAGCAATAGAACATAGTCAAACTAGAGTCTTGGACTTCAAGAGAGCTAATTTCAATAAACTTAGAGAGGGCTTGGGAAGGATTCCATGGATGAGAATCCTCCAGGGGAAAACAACGCAAGAAGCTTGGGAAATTTTGAAAAGCAAGATAATAGAAGCTCAGTCTAGCTCAATACCAACAAAGAGGAAAAATAACAGCTCTCAAAAGAAACCAGCATGGCTGCATAAAGAACTCTCTGACAAATTGAAAGATAAAAAGGACAAGTATAGAAAGTGGAAAGAGGGGCACATAACTAAATCAGAATATCAACAAATAGCCCGAGCCTGCAAAGATGGTGAGGAAAGCCAAGGCTCAAAATGAACTAAGGCTTGCAACCAAAGTCAAAAATAACAAAAAAAAACTTCTTTCAACATGTAAAAAACAAGAAAAAAGTGAAGGAAACGATTGATCCATTAGTGGGTGAAAGTGGTAAGAAGGTGACTAGCAATAGGGAGAAAGCAGAACTATTTAACTCATTTTTTGCATCTGTCTTTACACAAAGGGAAAAAAACAGACCAACCTATCAAAAATAGTGCCATAAAAAACAGTATAGAATCACAAGTTAAGATAGGCAAGAAAATGATAAGTGAGCACCTGTCCAGCCTAAACGAGTTCAAATCACCAGGACCAGATGGATTGCACCCCAAGGTTCTTAAGGAACTGGCAGATGTGATCTCAGAACCACTGAACTATATTTTTCAAAGATCTTGGAGCACTGGGGAACTACCAGAGGACTGGAAAAGAGCTGATGTAGTTCCCATCTTCAAAAAAGGAAAAAAAATGGATCCAGGAAATTACAGACCTATCAGCCTGACCTCAATACCTGGGAAGATTCTGGAAAAGATAATCAAACAATGAATCGGCAAACACCTAGAGGCAAACAAAGTCATTACTAAAAGCCAACATGGGTTTGTCAAAAACAAATCATGCCAGGCAAGCCTTATTGCATTCTTTGACCAAGTGACAAAATTAGTGGATCAGAGGAATGCTGTGGATATAATTTACTTGGACTTCAGTAAGGCATTTGATAAAGTAGATCACAACCTACTACTCGATAAGATAGAAAAATGTGGGTTAGACAGCATCACCACCAGACGGATACGTAGCTGGCTGATCGGCCGTACTCAGCGTGTGGTCCTCAATGGAACTGCATCTACATGGAGGGAATTGTGTAGTGGTGTGCCCCAGGGCTCTGTTCTAGGCCCAGTGCTCTTCAACATCTTCATCAACGATTTGGACGAGGGGATAGATGGGGAACTCATCAAATTTGCAGATGACACCAAGCTGGCAGGAATAGCCAACACTCCAGAAGACAGGCTTAAGATACGGAAGGACCTGGACAGACTTGAACACTGGGCGCTATCTAACCAAATGAAATTCAATGGTGAAAAAAGTAAGGTTCTACATTTAGGCAAGAAAAACCAAATGTACAGGTATAGTATAGGGGGTACCTTGCTCAATAGTAGTAACTGTGAGAGGGATTTCAGAGTCCTAGTAGACAATCACTTAAATATGAGCCAGCAGTGTGCTGCAGCTGCCAAAAAAGCCAACACAGTCCTGGGCTGCATTAACAGAGGGATAGAATCAAGATCACGTGAAGTATTAATACCACTTTTCAATGCCTTGGTAAGGCCACACTTGGAATACTGCATCCAGTTTTGGTCACCACGATGTAAAAAAGATGCTGAGACTCTAGAAAGAGTACAGAGAAGAGCAACAAAGATGATTAGGGGACTGGAGGCTAAAACATATGAGGAACAGTTGTGGAATTGGGTATGTCTAGTTTAATGAAGAGAAGGACGAGGGAGGACATGATAGCAGTGTTCCAATATCTCAGGGGCTGCCACAAAGAAGAGGGAGTCAAACTATTCTCCAAAGCGCCTGAGGGCAGGACAAGAAGCAACGGATGGAAACTAATCAAGGAGAGAAGCCACCTAGAACTAAGGAGAAACTTCCTGACAGTTAGAACAATTAACCAATGGAACAACCTGCCTCCAGAAGCGGTGAATGCTCCAACACTGGAAGTTTTTAAGAAGAGACTGGACAGCCATTTGTCTTTAATGGTGTAGGGTTCCTGCCTGAGCAGGTGGTTGGACTCGATGACCTCCAAAGTCCCTTCCAACTTTATTATTATTATTATTGTTGTTGTTGTTGTTGTTGTTGTTGTTGTTGTTGTTGGGACAATTTCCATAAGTTAACTGATTGAGCTTCTGTGGCTACCAATTTATATATCACAATCTTAGGTGATTTACAAACAGCAGTAAAAATACAACAAATATATAGAACCATAACAAAAATTCAAAGCATCTCAAAGGCAAACACTCCTCCACACATCAATATTTAATTTTCTTTTGGTTGTATTTAACATTAAATCCCTAGCATCTCAGTGTAAAATAGAAAATAAAATACATAAAACCCTTGGGAGATGCTGGCATCTTAGTAGATGATTTGACCCAGCATAAAGCATCTTCCTGTGTTCCCACATGAAGTTATTTATATACTGACTTTTACTGTTAGATATTTTCTGTTTAGATATTGACTTTTACTATAAGATTTTGGCATTAACTATAAAAAATAAACAATTTCTCAGGATTTTGATTATCCTGATAATTGCAAGTCATAACAAAATATAAGTAATGATTTTAGAAACTGGATATTAGTGGGGATTAAAGATTTTAAGCAGAAGGAAAAAAAATAAAAACCTGATGTCAATTAATACAGTGAGTTACAGAATGATATAAAACAAAGGAAATATAAAAGGAGATCTTTGTAGTAACTACAATATCAACACTGTCAGTAATGACATCTGCTTCTATGAATAGACTGTCTAAAAGATGTTAGTGAAGAAATGACAGATATGGAACAAATTTTATCTGATAAGATAAAGTACAGAATGTAGAATTACAAATGACAAGCCAAGAGAATGGAAAAGAACACTTTACTAGATATAGAAAAGAAACTGATTGAAGTTTTTTAAAAGTAAAATACAATGATGAACCAAGGGAATGATCTGGAAAATGTTTTCTTATTTTCTTATTAGAATTTTAGAAAGACAAAATAAATCTGTAAAATAAGATAAAAGGGAATTGAAGAGAAATCATATTGGATTGAATTGACAAATAAAAGGAAGGAATACGTGGAAGGAACCATCAAAACTAAAAGGAAGGAATGTAAAGTTGGTTTATTTGATCAAGATTTATTTATTTTTTTTGCAAAATTCTGGCAACCCTTTGTGAACTTTGTACCAACTCCAGAATTGAGAAGTTGATGTGTTATAGATTTGATTATTGATAAAGGATGAGATATGGGATGAAGAAGTACCTGTTTTTAACCTTAGGGGGTGAATTTGTTTACACTTGTTGTGGTGAAGGTTGGAAGTCCCTTCATTATATTATATTGTATTGTATCATATCCTATATCATATCATATCATTACTTCATTTTTAAGTCTTTTGTATTATCTTTTATCCATTTATTATATTGTAAGCCTCCCAAAATTATTTCTGTGTTATATTCTCTTTTGTTTTTCTTTTTTCCCTGCACCTTTTATGTTTTTCTTTCCATTTTCTTATCTTTCTCTTAGTTTGTATTAGTTTTTACTACTGTAATTAAAATTCTTAATAAAATTATATTGAAAAAAGAAAAAAAAAGTCAAGATGTTGGCCAGAATCACATAATTAAAAGTTCCATCTCTTTTTTGATTGCATCGTCTTTAACATTTTTGACACCCTATGAATGCCCTTACTAAGTCTTATTCAGTTATGAATAGAGATGTATAGCATTATAACATTAATGTCTCAAACTGATTCTTATAAGTATGTAGCTGCTTCAAAGATATAATTTAGAGTATACAGATTGACATGCTGTATTAGATTGCCTAACCACGGTGTTTGTTATAAAGTGGAGCTATCATAAAAATAAAGTGCCTAAAACTTTAGTGGAAATAATTAAATTTGCAAAAGCACTGCAGCTCCAATTAGACAGACTTCATGTTAATAATCGGTTTTGAAAATCTGGGGAAGAGCAGGAAATGAAGCCATCAGAGTTATTTATGGAAATCAAATTAAGTGGATTCTTAGTATGTAGCCCATGTGAAGATACATTTTTAAAAAGAACTTGGTAAATAGCACCTGAGACCAGGGTATGACCGTCAGATGACATATCCCTTTGAAATTTGGAATGTAGAATAGCACAGGAAATACAATAACAGAAGTGAAGGTAGGGGAAAATGGTTTATTTCACCAATTCTAAACTTTGTGCCAAACGCTAGCTATAAATTTACATGGTTTATAAAGAGAAAAGGGGGGTGTCTTTGTAGTTTTCAATTAAACAGCATCTTTATTCTATAAATGGATATTCTTCAGTAGGATGTGTAAAATAGTGTTTTTGTATAAGAAACATAAATTCCAACTATTTCTTTGAAGAATTAGAAACTTTTTCAAAACCATTCAGTTTCCTGCTTCAACTGTCTTTTCCCTTCCCTTTATTTTTTTGCAATTACAACAAATAATTTGAACTTTGGGAATAGGTGTCATGAAAGAACAATTTGGGTTATTACAATATTTATACATGGGACTGCCTTTGAACATGATCTACAAATTTCAGTTACTTCAAAAGAAAGTACCTAATTGTTGAAAGGTATCAGCCAGTGCAATCATATTATGCTGGCAGTTTTCAGGCCTACTTCAAAGTGTTTGTCCTGCTTTGTTAGTCACAAAGAAAGAAACTTTCTGAAAGACGTCTCTACCAATGGCTAACATTACCATCCATAGTGCTCTTCTTGGTATTCCCACTAAATGAGGCAAGGTAATAATTATAAGAAAGAAGACTTTTAACGCAGTTATTTTTATCCATTTCTGACAATTTTATTATATACCAGGTATAGCCATCTGGTTGGTCATCTGGATGCCTTGGAATGCAACTTCCATAAGACTCAGGCACCAAAGCCTGAAGAGGAATCCAGCTGAGCAGCAGTACATGTGAAAAGGACCTCGGTGTCCTAGTAGATCATCGATTGAACATGAGGCAACAGTGTAAAGCAGCTGCAAAAAAGGCAAACATGATCCTGGGGTGTATCAAGAGAAGCATAGAGTCCAGATCACGAGAAGTTATTATTCCCCTCTACTCTACCTTGGTCCGACCTCACCTGGAGTACTGTGTCCAGTTCTGGTCACCCCAGTTCAAGGAAGACACTGACAAACTGGAGCAGGTTCAAAGGAGAGCTACCAAGATGGTGAACGGTCTACAAACCATGTCCAATGAGGAACGGTTAAAGGAATTAGGAATGTTTAGTCTACAGAAAAGAAGACTGAGAGGAGACATGATAGCTGTCTACAAATACCTGAAGGGCTGTCACAGTGCAGAGGGATCAGCCCTGTTCTCACTTGCTCAAGGAAGGACTAGAAACAATGGGATGAAACTGCAGGGGAAAAGATTCAGATTAGATGTTAGAAAAAAATTTCTAACAGTAAGGGTGATCAACCAGTGGAACAGGTTGCCACAGGAGGTGGTGAGCTCCCCTTCGATGGAGGTCTTCAAGCAGAAACTGGACGGCCATCTTTCTGGGATGGTTTAAGGAATCCTGCCTCGAGCAGGGGGTTGGACTCGATGACCCGGGAGGTCCCCTCCAACTCTATGATTCTATGATTCTATGAAAGCCAATCATAAAGGCCAGTGAGGGCCACAGGTTGGTGCTATAAAGCCCAGGCAGACTGGCGAGGGTGATGGATGAGCACTAGGGAGCACGAGGAGTTGTGAGTGCCTTGTGCTATGGAGTGTAGGTGGGCAAGGGAGTGTTACAATATACAGGATTCTAAGTTCTAAGGTGGCGGCTCCTGGATCGGCTGTGGCTGCATTGGCTCTCAAAGGTGAAATGTTTTGGGAGGGATATAAGGGATATAGGCCACATGATCGGGAAGGTTTTAATGTGTTTAAGCAATGTGGTGAATTAAGGTAACATACAACCGACAATCTTTGCTGGCATGATGAGTTTCTAGCTGTTTCGGAACTGTTGGTGAGACCATTAAAAATCGTTGGTGCTGTTTGAATTTGTTCTGCCGGTAGAAAGATCTGACTGCTGGCCTAGCGACAGATTCTATTGCAATTCAGGGTGTTTCCGAGGGAGGCAGAGGAGGAGAGGTCCCGGGGCTTATGGAGCGAAGGAACTGGATGAGGCTATCGGCAGGCCCAGAGGATGGGAGAGAGACTTTTGGAGGAGTTGGTGGCGGCGGCAACGTGCTCCAGTGGCCAAAAGAAGCAAGGCCTCTTTAAGGAAAAGGTGGAAGAGTCAGGATCAGAAAAAGGAAAGGAGGCAAGGTTGTCATGCAGGAATACAATCTAATTTGAGGGCTAATCCACACGGAGCTCTGTTTCTATCTGTCCTGTTTGCCATCATTCACTCCCTAGAGCAGCGGTTCTCAACCTATGGGTCGCCAAACGCCGCAGTCCGCCATTTTTCCCTCCTGGCCGGTGCAGGGGGCAGCACAGCGCATGCGCAGGGTAGCACCGCGCATGCGTGATGCGGGTGTCGCACTGCGTATGCGTGATGCGGACCGTCGCCCGCGCGTCACGCATGCGCGATGCAGGCGTCGCACCGCACATGCGCGGCGCAGGTTGGGGTCTCAGCCTGAAAAAGGTTGAGAACCGCTGCCCTAGAGATTAAAATGGGAGATCTGAAACTTCAGCTGGAAGCCATGAACAAGGAAGTGGTGGCCCTTTGAGAGCTGTATGCAACGAAATTTCATTTCCGTGTATGCCGATTGGTATACATTCAAAGTGACAATAAAGTTGTTGTTATTGTTATTGTTAAGATGCTTGGGAGATCCCTGGGACTCCAGGGGAGAAAAAGCGTTGGCAATGACTTACAGAAGCAACTTGTGAATTTCCCTGCTGGCTTCCCCCATTGACTTTGCTTGTGAGAAGCCAGCAGAGAAGATCACTAATGGCAATCACATGTCCATGGGACACTGCAACCATTGTAAATAGGAGCCACTTGCCAAATTCCCAAATCACAATCATGTGATACAATGGCGAGAATTTCCAGCATGTCATAAATGCCACATAATACCAGAATTATCATAACTTTGAATGGCCACTGAATGAATGGTTAGAACTTGAGGATTACCTGTGTATTTAATCAGTTCCTCTTTCTGACTAACAAATAATATATCATGAAAGAGTATTAAAAAAAATAAGAATGCAAAGCTATGAGAAAATATCCTTTTAAAAATACAAGAGACAACTGAATAGGCAGTTGAAATAAGATTAATAATGGGGAAAACTTTTGATTTTACTTGTAAAAAAAGGTACACTGTGAAGGATACGTCATGGTATTTAATAAATGGATGTAAATATAATTACATTTTATTATTTGAATGTATATCTGTTACTGACCACTAGAATATAAAACTGTAAACAACTGAAATCAAATATAAGGAAGGCGTATCATACTCCTGTCATTCCTGATCTGGCCCCTGGAAAAACTAGCTTAAAATTTATTTAGAAATACACTAATTATTTGAAAAAGGTTTTTTAAAAAAAAAATGTTTAGGAGCAACCGTTTGAAACATGCATAGATTCATCTTATTCTTTAAAACTATATTAGGCTAGTTTCCAAGTTGTGCTGACATCCTACATACTGGTTTTCAAAAAGGACTGTCACCATCAATTTTTCTTTTTTAAGGGATTTTAATTCTTTCAGCATGTTCATATGGTTTTATAAAGCCCTAGATACATGGCAAATCCCCTTGGTGTTGTAAGACAAGATTGCTGTTAAAAAATGTTTAGGCTTAGTCAGCTTCTTCTCACCACTGAAGTCATGAGGGACTCTGGGAAATAGTGTTTATACTAAGCTTAAATTGATAGGGCAAGTTTAATGCAATCGGGTCAAAGGTACAACTGCTTAGCTAGTCTCATCAACTGCTCAGGTTTCAACATCAGTTTATAAGCAAAGGCCTCTAATGATAACATCTGGCTGCTAACTCAGGGACTGCTTTTTTAAATGTCATGATTGAATGTAATTCAATGTGGGGAGGAGCAAACCTTAAGGGCAGCTTAATTCCTGAATTATATGGTTTCAACTAGATAAGATAGACATGCCAGGCTTTTTTGATTGATTTCATGAACCAACTCTTTCTTTTTGTATCAAGAGCTTTTTTTTTTCTCCCCATCACCCGAAGATATTTATGTGAAGTGGGAAACATGCAGAAAGTTTTCTGGCCTTGTGAAAAGAACAGCTTCTTGGTGTTTTGAGTAAAAAAATGTCAAGTCATTTAGTCTTGGTATTCTTAGCACTTAATTAAGAAGCTAAATTCAGAGAGATGATTTTGAAACAAACTTAATCAACCCTAACTTGAAATTTGGTTGATCTGGACTATTTTAACCACAAGTCAGAACCATGTAATTGTACTGAATCAGATAATTTATTTTAGGAACAAAATAAGTTATAGTTGCCTCCATGCTGCTTCAACTACTCTTACCTGTATAGAAGGCATACAATAACTCTCAAAGACATGCTCAAACTTCTTTACTAAATGCAATTTACAATTTATGTCCTCATTAAGTGAAGTTTTTCCAGTCTTCCTTTTCTCAGTTTTCTTGCAAGAATTTATTTATATTTATTTTATTTATAATCAAATTTATAAGAATATTTTATACTGGGGAGGGCTTTTTCTTTTAGTTTGGTTGCATCATTCTATCTAAGCTGATTTCACAGGAAACACATATAATTGTTCAGGAAGACAAATAATTGTAAAGATACAGGTACATCATTGCATGTTAATGCCCACATTATGATTATGTCCAAACATATGACTGAAGATATTCTTAGTTGATTTCATCAGTTTTAATTAAATTGGCAAGCCTAGCTGAATTAACTTGTAAAAGCAACTTCTGAAAGAGAAAAATGCATCATATCACATATAAAAAAATATTGTGTTTGTGGGGAACAAAAATTCCATAATACAATCCACACAAAATTAGAGATCCTGGAATCTGAAACAGCCAAAAGCATCTTCAGTGTTATACTCCGATCTCAAAATCATTGACTAGTGCAATGTAAGAATTAGTTTCCTTCAAACTAAGCTCAGCTCCTAATGACTTTATAGGCACATCTGTGTAGTTAATAAATTGATGTTGAAAAGCCTATTTCTGAAAGCAGTAAAGAGTTGAGTGTTGTCCTTAGTTTTAACGATCTACATACTGCCTGGCAAAGCCAGTAGCTTCAGAATTCCAAATGCATATCTGAAGCCACTCTACTTTTGCATGTCTTTTAATCTGTAAGCCGCGCTGTTTCAAATATATATGGATTTCTATTTATACTTCAGTCAAAGGTTGGCTTGAGATGTTTCTTTTTTGTAATATATGTTCATGGTTTAATGCTTACATTACCCATTCACATTTGTTCCTTCAAAGAAAGGATGGAATCTTTTTAAAGCAATAAAAATTATATACATTGAACTGTTCACAGTATAAACTTTCTTTGAGGATATTAACGAAACCTAAACTACCAACCGTTATATCGGTGAATCATATTCTATCCAAGAGTGTTTCTCTGTTAATGCTCATAGTAAAATCCAAATATATCTCTGTATGTCTCGGGATGATATATTTATACACCATGTATGTAAGATAAAAGTAACAGATGTACTGAATACTATGGAACTAAATTATGTCAGTGTTATTATAACTACGTTTCCTGCACTACAGACCATAATTAGGCTAAGTAAAAGAAAGTAGAAAGAAAGCTTCTATTTCTGTACAATTATGAACATTTAAAATTAAGCATTTGGTTTCTAAATTAAATTTTACTTTTTCCTCTCTTCCATGCCCCCGCAAACCCTCTTCATTCCCTTCCCTATTTGGCAACAGCCACTTACCTGCTTGTGGCCCGTAGACTGGAAGCTGCCTGCCGGCTTCTTCCTTAACTTTGTTTGCGGGAATCTTGCAGGAAATTGCCTCACCATTAGACTCAGTTAACAGGGATATGACTACAGGGATTGTTGTTACTAAGCAGTGCAGTTGCTCTTTACAATTACACCACTTAGCGATAGAAATTATTATTATTATTATTATTATTATTATTATTATTATTATTATTATTATTTATTAAATTTCTATGCCGCCCTATTCCGGGAACTCAGGGCGGCTCACAGCATAAATAGAAATCCAATATAAAAAACTACATAATACATATATAAAAAATACATATATAAAAAAGAGAACCCCTAAATTAAGAAACATTCATTCAGCAAACGTACACACAAACATACACTGGCTAGGGGCAAGATGTCAACCTCCCCAGGCCTGTCGGCAGAGATGTGTCTTAAGGAGTTTACAAAAAGCGGAGAGAGTGGGGGCGATACGGATCTCCGGGGGGAGTTGATTCCAGAGGGCCGGGGCCACAACAGAGAAGGCCCTTCCCCTAGGCCCCGCCAGGCGACACTGTCTGGCTGACAGGACCTGGAGAAGGCCGACTCTGTGGGCCCTAACTGGTCACTGGGTTTCGTGAGGCAGCAGGCGGTCCCGTAAGTAAGTAACCTCCAGTCTCAATTGCCATGGTAAGTCAAGGAATATCTGTATTTTATTTTATTTTATTCTATTTTATTTTTATTATTTTATTTTTTTATTGCAGGCATCTTTAGGAGGTAGGGCCAAAAACAAAAATCAAGATTGCAGCTGCAACCACACAATCAAACTTCTGCCCATTTTTATATCCAACATACGTAAAAAAAGAGATGAGCTTCAAACACATAATCATGGCCACCAACCTGACTGTTTTAACACATACACCCTCTTTTAGTCAATAGATGAGCATCATCTTTCCTTGAGTTAGGTGGAACCATTCATGCAAGGAAAAATATACAAGTTTCCTCCTTTACTTACTCCTCCTCAAGAATTAATGTGCAGCAGCTGATGAAGTACTTTGTGATCCATAAACATTTGTAATAAATATTGGCATTCACGATGCTGCACAATTACGGTGCATGAGGTGCATTATCTTCAGGTACAAACATTTTGATACAATCTGCAGTCTACTCGTGAGCTCTTATATTAAAACCAGCGCATTTGTGTTTTACAATATAAATGTTCTGTGGTGATGATATGAAATGGCTCTTGGTGAAGCTGTAATGTTTCACGAACATGAATGTTTATAATACACCAATGCAAAAACACTGAAAGTTAAACATCTTGGGGCATTTGCAAGAAGCCTGAAGGCTGTACCCAGTCACCAAATAATGGAACACATGGCAGCCACCTTCATCCCCAATGCAAAAGTGTTGATGTGTCCCATTTCCAGTTCAGACATGCTCCAAGTCACTTAGGTTAAATACATAGAATAGAACTACATAATCACTGCAGCCTGAATTTCATATTGCAAGCACCACTTTTCCTTAGGCTTAAATTCAGTCAAGTGTAGACTGACGTTAATTATCCTGGTTCAATTATATATGAGCAACTTTAATCCCATATGAATTCAGAACGAGAACCCTTACAAAGATGTATAGTTTTCCAAAGAGGTTGCTATGGGAATCACAGTTTGAAGCTCTTTTCAAATATTTTTACCATCGTTTTTATAACAAAAATTAAATCAGTGAATAGCTGTAGCCACAAGATATTAACCTCCCTCTGTAAGAAAATATTCACATTATTACTACTAAATATGGATGGAGCATATGTACAGAAGGTTCTTGTAAGATCCTGTTGGTCTCATTTTTCTCTTCACACATATGAAAGCCGTGGAAGTATGAAATTACATTAACAAGATAACAGACTATCTAATGGCCCACTTTCAATCAACCATACAGTGGAGCAAATCATAAATCATACTAATCACTATGAGCTATGGAATTCATATCATGTAACAAATTTCTGAACTTTCTAGACTTATTCAAATAGGCATATAAATGGATAGGAAGGAATGAGATTGGACTAAATTATGAAGTGCTGATTTCTATGCAGTGCCTCAAAACACTTACTCAAGCCATTATGAATATAAAGCCCCAATGAAATAAGTCCAGGTTGCACCTGAATAATGATGGCTGAAGTTTCTGATTTAAAATGGAAGTACTCAGTTATATGACTTCTAAAATCTGGATGAAATTATTATACCAGCCCCAGGTTTCTTTCCTGCATAGCATCAGAAATTAAATCCTGTTTTGGTATAATCTAAATTTGGGTTAGTGGCTGTTCCCTGTCTTGTGTAATTAAATTCCAGTTTAATGGCCAAGGTCTCTACTGAAAGCAGGGGGCTGTCGGGGTGTTAAGCTGCAATATGAGGAAGGTGGGGTAATACACATTAGTCCTTGAATTACAACAGTTCATTTAGTGACTGTTTGAAGTTACAGTGGCACTGACTTATGACCATTTTTCATACTTACAAGCATTGCAGCATCCCCATGGTCATGTGATCAAAATTCAGACACTTGGCAACTGACTCATATTTATGACCGTTGCAGTGTCCCGGGGTCATGTGATCACCTTTTGCAACCTTCTGACAAGCAAAGTCAATGGGGAAGTCAGATTCACTTAACAACCGTGTTACTAACTTAACAAATACAGTGATACACATGACAACTATGGCAAGAAAGGTTGTAAAATGAGGCAAAATCCATTTAACAAATGTCTCACTTAGCAGCATAAATTTTGGACTCAATTGTGGTCATACGTCGAGGACTGCCTGTGATATACATATGCACTACCAAGAGTTTCTGATTTTTTTTCCCAAACTAGGGGAGAAAGTATTTTTTTTTAAAAAAAATCTATTAAGTTTATTTTAAGAACTATGTGTTATTTTTATGGCCATTTAAAGATAGGAAACCACACTGCCAGTCTTCAGGAATTATAGTTGATGGTATATAAGGAACCAATTTGGGATTGGCCTGAAGCCCTGGCCCTGTGGGTTACTCATATTTGCTTTATTTTCATCTACATTGTCTTTGCAGCTACGATTTTACTGTCATCTGCTTAACCATCTCAGGACATTAGTTTGCAAAAGCAAATGGGCAAATATGTAAAGTTTGGCCATTGTTTTCTGACGAATCTTTGATGTGGATATTTTGGACATTTTCTGCAAATCATATTTTTTTTTAAAAAAATAGAAAAACGTTTTTATTTGGAATATTTATCCATGATATTTGTTTATGGTAGCATTGCTTTCAGTTAAAGGTTTGTAGAAATAGTCAAATGTACCTGCTACGTTTATAAATGTAAACAATTCAGCAAAGGAGCAAAAGAAGCCAAAAAGAAAAATTCAGGAAGAAGAGAGTCTTCTGTTTTGCAAACTGCATAAACTTCAGGGTGTTTTTTTTTAATTTAGCAGATTTATTCATTTATTCTTGGTCAAATTGCTGCAGAAAAGTTCAATAAAATTATATAACACCGATAATTGCAAATTGAAAAGATTTATTTCACTATTGCAACCGTCTGGGTCTTAATTAGGAGCCTGCTAACTTCTGCTATGTTTTCTTTTATCAGCTTAGAGCACGGGTGTCAAACCCGCAATGTCACGTGACATGTTGCGACGTGTCACGACTTTTTTCCCATTGCTGGCAATGGGGTGGGTGCAGTTTTGGCATGACGCATCCGGTCCGTGGGCCGGCAGTTTGACACCCCTGACTTAGAGGATGGTTCTATTATTAATTTAACCTTTACAAAAAATACATACCTAAGTGTTTCTCTCATTACTTTCAGTCTGGCACTAATTATTTTTTGTTCCATTTTGGGCAAATCCTGAAACAAATTAATAGATACTCTTCTTCAAGGATATAAGGGACCTTCTCCATTGAGAGACCCTACTAACAACTCAAATTATGATCAGATTAAATTCAGTCCTCTTTTCTATTAACTTGGCTGTTTAGCTCTTCAAGCTATTGACTTTATAAAGTCATTAAAAATTCAAGTAGAATAATTCTGCTATAAATGTTCACTTAATATTCACTTAATATTAATATTCACTAAAAATTCACAAAAAATATTAAAATTCAATTCACATACAATAATCAGAGATATGAAAACCACATCACTGATTCTGAAAAATGTGGGTTTATATTTGGCCAATACTGTAGTTGAAATACTTCAGTTTAAATTAGACAGAAGAAAGGAAAATACCCCTCTCTATTATTCGCTTTGGGCCCCAAATAATTTGAGCAAGAGCATTGTGCAATTTATAATTCTTCATGTAAAACGTATTAATATCCATGCCTCTCTCCTCAGAGGAAAGAAGCTTGGCTACCCATATTACGTTATGTACCTTTGAGAGGAATCAACTTACATACATGCTTTATGGTTTTGGCTGCCAATTAATAGTATCTGTGAGTCTTACACCTGATACTCTCCATACCTTAGAACAGCGGTTCTCAACCTTTTCCGGGGCTCGACCCTGGCCCGCATCGTGCATGTGCGGTGCGACAGGGCGCATCGTGCATGCGCAGTGCGACAGGGTGCATCACACATGTGCGGCGCAGCGGCGCATCGCGCATGTGCGGTGCAACGGCCCGCATCGTAATAGGGGAAAAAATGGCCGACAAAAAAAAATGACCGACCAAAATAAAAAAACTGGCGGGCCCGCACCGCGCATGCGCGGCGCGACAGCCCGCATCACAAAGGGGAAAAAATGGCCGACCAAAAAAAAATGGCCGACCAAAAAAAAATGGCGGGCCCGCATCGCAAAGGGGGAAAAATGGCCGATCAAAAAAAATGGCTGACCAAAAAAAAATATGGCGGACTGCGGTGCTTGGCGACCCCCGTGAAATGGTCATTCGACCCCAAATGGTGTCACGACCCACAGGTTGAGAACCGCTGCCTTAGAAGAAGAAGAATTCCTTCAGGTTGTTATACATTGTAGCCAGTATTCAGTTTTAACAGCAGTACAAAACCGTAGAGGAATAAAACCTACAAAGAACCAGTTAAATAATTCACTAAGTGTCAGGATGCAAAAGACACATAAGTATAGAATAGGATTTTTTTTAAAAAAAAACACACTATGAAAAGGAGAACTTCAAGGATTTTAAAACTTTCCTACAGTATCAGAAACATTGCTAGGTTACTAAATGAAACATGCTGCCTTAATAGTCCTCTTTCAATTATGATATTTTTAGATCATGCGTTCAACAGTAACCAGTTACATAATGCAAGATGGCATTCCATTTCTTTTCCCTAAATTACCCCCACGTATGTGAGGTCATGTCTCACTTTAGACGAAGTCAAGGCATATGCAAAACCCCTCCTTCTGGTAACTCCACTTGTCAAGACAGATCAGGAAGGTTGCAAGTGTGAGTGACAAGAGGCA
Organism: Bothrops alternatus; assembly: GCA_034064705.1. Taxonomy (NCBI): domain Eukaryota; kingdom Metazoa; phylum Chordata; class Lepidosauria; order Squamata; family Viperidae; genus Bothrops; species Bothrops alternatus. Next base: position 16,283,385 of record JARGCV010000001.1, read on the forward strand.
GCAGATCTTTGTAATAAAGATACCTCGAGCCCTACCTTTCTGAGTAAGAATCAATTCTGCAACATACATACATATATAACATTATTGCAGCAGTAACTCTAGCCCCTCTCCTATATAATTAGTGTTTTTGGAATGCTTTTAGGAGACTATATCTATGGTGAGACCAACATTTTAGATCAGCCCTTCAGATAATGTTGGAGTTCATTTCTCACGAGCATATCTCAACATGGGCAGCAGTCATGAGAATTGTACTCCACAAATATCTGGAGGCTCAAAAGGTTTGGAGGGCTTGGAGACTGTATTTTCTGACACTGCTTTTTCAGCCATCTAAACTTGTTATTAGTCAGGATAAAAAGTGCCCTAAATAGTAGATAAACATATCTAAAAAAAAAAATCTGCTGCTAATTTTTTCTTGATCAATTGCATAATAGACTAAATACATTTCAAATGAAGGTACAGCATTCCAGAGAACAATTAAGGGAGTATCATTTTGAGATGCCAAGCAAAATGAAGGATACTTTACAATTTAATGGGCAAAGTAACAGCTTTAGCAGATTACTAACAGATTTACACATAACAGGTAACAAGTTTACCTTATAGATAAATCTTACAGTTTAGTTACATCTGTACACTTAATATTTATCTTCAGCAATTAATCAACACTTCTTTATTTATGAAGCAGTGGTTCTGCATCAGGAGCACCATTATATGCACAATTTGTAATTGAAGGGGGTAGGAAAATCCAGAGATCACCCAAAGATCAATAATGGCAATAAATTGACAAACACAAGAATTATTAGTGCGTAATTACAGCTGTAACCTCATAAATATTTTATTCCTCAAAGTGGTTAAATTGAAAAGGAAGTTTTCCCTCTCTTCAGCTGAGTAAAATGTTAAGCATGGTAAAACTTGACTGCATCATTTCTGATGCCGGTTCCTTCTTTTTGATTTTGATTTTTTCAGTGCACTTATATAATGTACTTTGACTACATTTGTCCACATCCATAACTAATGTTTGTACGTACAGTATTCTGTTCTAGGAGAAAATGGCAGAGATTTTAGCAAACAGTTACCATAACAAAAAAAAACAAGCTATTGTTATTATTGGAACAGTGATCTGCCGCGTTCTGCAAAGAACTGCCAATTGTTCATAATCTACAAGAAAGTGCATTGCATTGATATAACAAGTAACTTCTTTCTCAATTGTTCCTGTCTGGGCTATTCAGTGGAGAACTAAAATGCCTGTCCTTCGCTTACATCTACGGGGAAGATGGAAGTCAGGCAAATTAAATTAAGTAATTCTCTGTCCTAACTTGCACGAAATCTTCTGCATGGCAACACTGGCAGAGGGAAGCTAATTCTAATCCTTTGGGTGGCAGCTCCATTGAATATCTGGCCAACTTCTCTTCTCATTGAACTTCTTTGTTTCTTACCTTTTATTTTCAAGTTGTGATGCAATAGTGCTTAGGTAGTCTTGGGCGTGATCATTCTTTGAAAAGGTCACCTCTGGGCCAACTGTACTCTGTCTTGCAAATATCTCAATAATGCACTGATTGTCATTGCCTAACTGCTTAAGATGTATATAGTGCATTCATTGTTTTTTTTTCCTGCGAAATTCTTTCTCTTGAAGCCAATGAAGGCTTCTTTGATGCAAAGTACAAATGCGCTGTGTGTACTGTATGTCTGTATATAGTAACTGTAAAATATATTCCTATATCAACAATTGACTTTAAATCAGTTATACGTAGGCAGGTTAGAAACTTAATTTTTAAGGCTGTGTCCTGAATTGTCTCATAAAATGGGTTAGTTTGACTATTACAAAACTCGCATTGATTAAAACGCGAAGTGGTAGGATTGATCCTACGTACCATCACTAGCCTCACAGGATGCTCTACTATCCTACCTTGTACTTGTAATTTTCTCTTAAGCATACAGCTACCTACATTTGCAAGCAAACTGCCGGGCTCCAGCTACTCATTTGTTATATTTTTCAGTAATGCTTGTGGAACGCTTGATTTGTTGAGTTGTAAGTATAAATAATAGAAGATGCAGTAGATGCATTCTGCAACATATCAGCTTCATGTTTATATTTTCAATTAAAACAATATTTTTGAAAAATTTTAAAGATGCTGTTCTGGTGGGGACCAGAACACAAAAGCACCTGTCTTTATTTCCATACAGTGGGAAATCTCTAATAGATTTTGCCAGGAACATATACCAGACAAGCCCATTTTATATGAAAATCTTGGTCCTACATATAATTTATGTGCCAAACCATGTAAAACTTTATAGGATAAAATAACAATTTTCATTTGTCTTCATTTGAGCCAGGGCATTTTGAACCAAATATAGCTTCCAAAGGGTCTTCAAGGGTTATTCTACGTAAAGTGCATTGTAGAAGTCTTGTTGGGTGATAGTCAGAGGATGAGTCATAAATGTTTCCTTAAAGTTTTGTCAACAATTATTCTAGATTAACAGCATAAAGGACATTTTAATTTTGACCAGGCTCAAGTAAAAGTTCATTTTGGGCCAAAGTAATTGTGTCCTGAGAGAAATGTTCAGAGAAGCAGTTATGAATGGTCCAGGATGTGCTTTTACAAAACCTGTTTGTGTGTGTGTGCACACATGCGTGCATGCATGTATGTGAAGCCTGGAGCATATTAGGAATTGTTTTCAAAGTTGTTTAAGAGAAATACTTGCATCTACCTTGATTCAAATGTCATTAATTCTACAGTTCAGTCAATATTGTATTCACAGAACCGCTGTCTATTTCTACGATAACATTCAATTATTATATGAAGACATGTAAATGAGTGTTGGAAGTATGCAGATTACATGTAAATTGCTAGATTTTTGCAATTATAACTAATAATAAGTAGCATCATAGTGATATCAGTTTGGTTCCATGACAGATTAATGGCTTTTAAGAAAAATAATTGACCAGGCTCTGTCAAAATAGGTAAGTATGTGCTACATTTCAAGAAGATACCCAAGAAGTTACAAATAGAGCTGATTATCTTGAAGTATTTCTTCAATTATCATCTTTTTTTCCATTTGGTTTTGGTGCAGAGAAGACTTAATCTTCCTAATGACATATGCCAAAATTTTGCAGACCTAATCCATTTACTTCAATCACTCAGTAATTCACAAGACCATCAACCAGAGCCATCACTAATAGGTGACAAAGAGGAGAAGGCTGCTTGGCTAGGTTTCTACTCCTGCTATCATGTCAGCTCCAGCCACCAACCCAGTTTAGGACACGGAGAGGAATAATAGTTAGTCCTACAGCTGTAGAGTTTGAGGGATAAGTCAGGAGTAAAGGGGGAAAAAACTTAACTGTTCATTTTGTATAACCAGTTTTTATATTGTATCCAGAAATACATTGAAAGAAAAAATAATAATCTGACTGAAGCTGGAATATAAACATTCTGGGAGCTATATTTATAAAAGGTTTCTATGAAATGTGATGAGCTTGCAAAATTCTGTTGGGAGTTTGGCATTAAGCCATAAGGTGTATACCAAGTGACTAAAAAGAGACAAGTGCTTTGTTTGAAAGGGATTTGGATTTCAATGTAATCCCTAAAACAAAGCAAAATACAATAAAACAAAAAGTGGGGACGGTGACAAGAGTTGCATAATTTGCTTCTTATAACACTGAGGTTTGGGGCGAAAGCTAAACAGGTTGTTTTAAGCCTGCTCAAACTTTTGAAAGCGTCATTCCTCCTTCAGGATTATATCTAACGGGGATTTTCCCATGAAACAGAAAAAGAAGATTTGTGGTTTTGATTATTATAAAAAAAGTGGATAATAGAAAAAAGTAACTTTTTGTAATCATAGAGTTCTGTAAGAGATAATTTTGTAATCATATTTGTATTTGTTGCAAAAGAAATCGGAAGCTTCTGTTTTTAAATCTTTTTTCTGTATTTTTGTTTCTTTTTTTAATTCTGTATTAGCTTGTATTAGTTTCATTTTCCTTAAAACTTTGAATAAAATGTATATATACTGCTCAAAAAAAATAAAGGGAACACAAATGTATAGGATCCTATATGTTTGTGTTCCCTTTATTTTTTTGAGGAGTATATATAAATAGGATAATATTTAGTAGGGTACACAATGAATAGGATGAGAGCAAAAGAAGGCGAGGACTTCCATTTTATTTGGACACATCTCTTTTCCCCTCTTTCTGATACAACCTCCCCTTCTACATTTGTGTGTGTATGCGCGCGCGCACACATTACCCCAAGAGAAAGGCTGCCAGGAAGAAACAGATATCTTTCACCAGAAATCTGAGCTAATCATTTGCAGAGGGCTGTCCAAAATAGGTCAAAGTTGCATGTTGTCCACCTCTGATTTAGATTTCTAACTTGGACTTGGACAGACAAATTCTTGGGCGATCTCAAGATAAATTGATTGCCCCTTTGAGTTTGTAGAATGATAGTGAAGTTTCATTGATAATATTTTAAATGAGTAAAAAGATCTTGGATTACAAATATTTTGTGAATATGGAGTTTTGAACCAACACACTTCAATGTTCAGTCTTGATTCCAAAGTACTCATGAAAACTAAAACATATAATAATTCTTTGGGCAGACTTCCGGTGCCTCCACCGGCGCCGCCAGGGTCTCCTCTGTGAGACTCCGTTCTCTGGGTTTGTAAAGCCGCAAAAAACAGCGCACACCAGCTGTTTTTCGCGGTGAAAAACCCCCTCTCCGGGCAAAGGAGAGGTGTAGAGCATCGGGAGCAAGGTTGAGCCCCTCTTAAATCCCTGGGAAAGAAGTTTTCAGGGATCAAGAGTGAGCTCCCTAAAGCTCCGGAGGACGCTCCTGCCCAGAGACGCTTCTGTCATCAGACAGAGAAAGATGCCGCGACCACTTCTGCTTTTTTAAAATACAACACAGGAGAGATTGTAAGCAGACTGAGTGAATACAGGAGTTCTTAATGGATTGCAAGTATTTTTTTTTTTCTGGCTATATATTTCTAACGTCTACAATCAACATAATGCTTTCAAAATGGCGTATAGCTTTCACTGCTTTCATTGTTAGGGAAAGTGATGGAAAGTGAAAGTGAATTCTTTACTTTTTTCTCTCTTCCTCGTAAGCGAAGTCAGAGAGACGGCTGTGATTGTCTTAAATTTAAAATGGAGTGGAATTTACAGTTAAATGCTGAACCTATTCTGGACTGTATTGAGAAATTTCATGAAGAAAGGCTTGAAATAGTGAAGAGTTTTACGCAAGAGTTTAAAGCAATATTGAAAGAAACTTTTACAGAAATATTAACTAAATTTCTTTTTCCAAATGAAATTGACTTACAACCGACTGCTGAACAATTTATAATACAATCTAAACAAGAAGAAGAGCAAGAACAATTAACTAGAATCTTTCTCTCAAATGAAACTGATTTACAACTGATTGCTGAGCATTTTATAATACAATATAAACTAGAAGAACAACAGGAAAAAGAAGAAGAGAGTTTTGAGAATAAAGACTATAAAGGGAAATGGATCCTGCTTGATGAACAGTTTATTTATGGAGAGGAAGAGGATTTGTTTCAAGAAAGGAAAGGACGGCTATTTTTTTTTTAGTTAAGCAGCAAGAAGAGGATTTAATTGAGAAAAAAGAGACATTGATTCAGTTTAAGAAGCAACTTATTTATGGGACTGAAGAAATAAAGAAGAGAGACTTATTATTTGGATGGGAGGCCTCGTTATGGAGGTTTACTTGGTTAAAAAAAAAACCTAGAATTCGTTTGAAGAAATGAAATTTAAAATTGTATGTAAGGAATTATGGGTAATCTAAAATTATGGACTGAATTAAGGACTAAGATTATGACTAAGATGTAAGAGAAGATGATTAATGGTTGATATAATTAAATTGATGAAGAATGTATTTGTTTTGATGATCTAGGTTTGACATTAGATTGATTTATTGATGAGATAGATAAGCATTAAGTGATTGGATAAAGTTGAAGGAATGTAAGTTAGAAATGGAATAAATAGATTGTATTTGTTATGGAGGTTTATTTGACAGATGAGAGAGCCCAGAAGTCGATTGATAATAATTTATAATTAAATGAAAGGAATTAAGGCTAATCTAAGACTATGGGTTGAATCAAAGATCAATTTTATAAGTAAGTTGTAAGAGAGGATGCTTAAATGAAGATATATATATTAAATTGATTAAGAACATAATTTTTCTTTTTGAATTGAGGGATTTATTGTTATTGATATTATTTGTTTATTTATTTTTTTTTAAAAGAATGGTATATATTAAACTTGAGGGTTTGGGTGATTTTATATAACCTCTCAATGGATTGAAGTGATTTAAGATTTGACTTAGATTGATGGTTTAGATGTAAATGATAATTATTATTCTTAACAAGATGAGTTGTTTGTTTTGTTTAATGGATTGAATTGATTTAGAGAGTGTATATAGTATATAGTTTAAAATTCTTGTTAGGATTATATAATAATTTTGTTTGATGTAGTGGGGTTTTCTTTTGTTGTACCCTGTACTCACTCTGGGAAGTCGGGGGGGAGGGTTAGGGAGGGTTTATAATTTTATATATGATGTTTTCTCAACTGTAATTGGGGTTGGTGGAAGAATATATGTAATTACTGTTATTAAGGGGTTGCTCGGGTGGCCTCTGGGCACCACATCTGATGGAAAAGAGGAAGGAGGAGTGAAGGTTGATGTAAGTGGAAGTTGATAAGAAGGGGGAAGAGTAGGATGGAGATAGAGAAGGATGAAGAAAGAAGAGAAGGAGGGAGGAAGCTAGGTAGTTAGATGGTAAGTGAGGGGGGAAGGATAGGGTTGGGGGGATGTGGTGGTGGGGGTGCCGAGCAGTGATGTTAATTGTTTGGGATGATTATTTTCAGTTGAGTTATTAGTATTAGATGTATTGAACAATGTATTTATGTTTTGTTTATGGATGATTGTTTATTTTAATACTATGATTTGATCTGACTAATTTTCTTCTTCTGTAAAATTATAAAAAAACCAATAAAAATATATTTAAAAAAAAATAATAATAATTCTTTGGGCTCAGATCTGCGATATGGAAGCAGTTTGAACAAGAAAAATGAAATTGAAATAAAAGCATTTATAATCTATGTACAGTAATCACTATCAATTTTGTTAGGAGTTACACAAAAACTAATGAATTATATAACATGTAGTTGCCATTTGTGTGTGCATATACCGTATGTATGTATGTATCTTTCTATATTATTTCACTGCTAATTGAAAGCACTTTCTCATTTTGACTAGGTGGTTGTTTTACATTGGGTTGCAATGTTGGGTATGCTGGATCACTTGATTTCTATTTATAATTTCAGATCTGGGTACTTTGTTTTCTTTTTTTCTTTTTTTTTTACTTAAATCAGTTTTATTTAAGAATTTCCTACATTGACAAATCTTATAAAAAAGCATCCAAACACAGAACTTCAGCAAACAGCATTCATATGGATATCTTACAGACAGAAAAAAACGTCCACCCGCAAGGGAACACCTGAGCTCGCAAGTGAGCTTTGCTGGAAGAAGAAAAAAAAGAAAAAAGAAAAAAAATACACAGAAAGCACACTACGAACTGGATGTTCCCATCAAAAGCCCCACCTTCGGTTCACATTACCACACTTACAGGATCATTGAACAAAATAACACACACCATACAGCATTCACAGCAGAGTTGACACAAAGGAGAGGGAAAAAAAATACAGATATTCGTTTTGCTTAACACATCCAACTAATTTGGTTAACTAAGTAAAATGCCCTCCCTCCCCCCTCTATTTTTAAGTTCTTCCAGATCAGATGTCCGTTTTGAATGCAAGGAAAACATTCGTACGTCTGCTCCCATCGCTCTCCGCACACTCTCTCACCAAAGCCACAGGTCGAGGGACATTGCGTCAAGAAAAAAAAATGTTTTTTTAAAAGAAAATCCCATAATGCACCACCAAGTCTCTCTCTGCATGCGCCTCCTTCTTTTTCTCGCACATACCAAGCCCTCACATGCCTTGGCACCACAAATCCAATCCCACACAAGGTTTTTCAGAAGTTCAAACAAGCCTTCTGGGTTTTTTCATCTCACAGCCTTGCGTTCACAGCATTGAGTACGACTCCATGAAATAAAAACAGGAGCGGATAAAATGGAACACCCACCATCTTAAGACGCAGCATGTGCAGTGTGATGGAGTCTTGGATGAGGAAAGCATGGAGACAGGAGTATTCCTAAAGCAGATTTTTTTTATATATATATTTATATATAGGTGTTTGTGTTTTGTTTTGTTTTTTGTTTTTTTAACTGCACTGTTTTCAATGAAGTGCTTCTTCCAGACACACTTGAAATGAGATGAACTGCAAGAACTAAATGAGGTCTCCGTACTGTACTTTAGTATGAGAAGGGAGACAGTGTTAAAAGGAAAAAAAGCCGACACCAACATTGCATTCTCCACACAGGACATTTGGGGGAGGGGGAAGGAGAGAAAGAGAGAAAAATTCTTATGGCGGGGGGGGTCAAATTAAATATTAAAAGAAAAAAATTAATAAGGATAGGATGCAGTTTCTGATTATTATTAATTTTTTTTTTAAACATGCATAAGATCTCAGCTGACTAGGAAACAAGGAATCAAATCTTTACAAATTCCTATTTAAACTGCAGCACATCCGTTTACCAATCAGGGAAACAGTTCACGTTCAGCCACTCAATAATCCCAACTCATGTATTCCAACTCATGGCAACAAAACCTATAAAACTTCATTTAATCCTTTTTTCCCCCTTACAAAAGAAAAAAAGTGTCAAAAATACTATCGAAATATACTACACACTGAACAAATTTGATTTGGTTTTTTTTTCTCTTTTTTTTCCTTTTAGTATATGCACTTTAGATTATAATTACCAGGAGCTCTAGAAAAAAAAAATTTGATTTCCCACCAGAGTCAGTATAAGCCTGCCTACATCCCCCATCCCGATGATTTGGAATCCATGCTTGAACCAAACCCGCCGTTAAACCCACTGCTGGAGCCTGTGTTGGAGGAGCCCCACCCTATCGCCGGGCCAGAGTTCGAGCTTCCGTAGGAATTGCTCCCGGAGCTAAACCCTTGGTTCTGCTCCCTCTGCATGTTGCCCTGTGGCTGGTTGGTCCCTGATGGCCCAGACTGGTTTTGCTGGCTGGCAAGCATGCCCATCATCCCCCAGCTGCTTTGCAGCGCTGCCTGGGCAGCTGCCATCATGGCGGGATTGATGCTAAAGGCCCCAAAGTTCATCCCAGCTCCCATGTTACTGCCCTGGTTGTTACCCAGTCCACCGCCTCCCCCACCTCCCCCCCGGTTAGGAAATCCCCCCCTGATTCCCAAAGCCTCCTGGATTACCACCAAATCTTCCACCTCTTTCTAGTTGTCTACTGCTATTATGCTTAGGCTCAGCATTGGATATATGGACGCTGATTCCTTTTATGATCAAGTCCTCACCACAGAGGGACTGGGCGACCTGATCATCAGCAAACGTAACGAAGGCAAAAGCTCTGAATGGTTTGGGAATGAAGACATCAACCACTTCTCCGTATTGTGAAAAAAACTGACGGAGCTCATCGGCAGTCATGTCGTCAGTGCAACGGCCAACGAACACTTTCCTGCTACGCAAAGGTTCATCTGGACTTTGCTTAGAATTCGGGAGCTTGCAGTCACACCATCTCCCATCGATCATGTGACGTTGGGACATGACTTTCACTTGGGTTTCGTAGTCAGTAAATCTCACAAAGCCAAACCCCTTTGAATGGCCAGTTTTGATGTCCTTCTTAACCTGCACCATGAGAACTTCTCCAAACGTGCTGAAATACTCCTTCAGATCTTGCTCTGTTGTTTTCCACGGAAGACCCAAAACTATCAGATCGGACGTTTTCTGCACCGCTCATTTCACTTTAACGGCTGACGAAGCATCCGTTTCGTCCATTTTCCTCTTGTTGTCTTTGGGATAATTCACCACGTATACCAAATTTCCCCAGCCATTATCTGGCGCATGAAGAATTCCTTCCACTAATCGGACTCCTCTCATACACTGAGACACCGGGTTTCTGTAACGCAGACCACATGCCCCTGGGAACTGAGCAGTAACTGTGGAGAGTAACACAGTCCCATCATCCTCTGAAGGGATCTCAATGGGCTCCTCATTCTCATCTTCTGTAACTCGGATGTATTCCGACATCTCCGCCGTGATGTTACGTTGGCGCGAAGCCTAGGCAGGACAAGACAGAATCGGTTGCGACTGGGCCGCGAGAGGACCTTGGGCAAGCTCCCGGCTGAGGCCTCCACTCTCCTCGCGGTCGACAAAATCGGTACTTTGTTTTCTATAACTGATTCATTTAGATATTTTTTTGCAATTAGTAAATAGGGATTGTAATTCTGCGTGTTACTTGCACCTGCTAGTTTGAATCAGAAGTAGCTATTTCTAACTATAATTAATTCCAAGTAACTGTCAATATCATATTTGAAAATATTCCATAACTAGCCATGAAACACCATAAAATAGATACAGTTAAAATAAAGAACACTAATTGTTAGCAGAATTGTGTTTTTACATGTTTGGTGTAAGAAATGAAATAGTCATATAAGGAACAGATGCTTTGTCGTAAAACCAGTTTCTCCGATGTCAACATTTCACCGAGTGTCACTTCAGCACAATCCTCTATGGCCTGTTCTTGTACTTCCAGCCCATGTTTCAGCTGTGGGTTTTACAAAGTTCCTCCCCAATGCTCAGAAATGGTTAGAAGGTTATTTAATGCTGTTTTTTTCTGGAACTTGTGAATGACCTGGGCACCAGTTGCGCCAGGACTACTAAAATTCAGCAGATGAGAACCTTATCAGACTACTGTGAACCCCATATAAAATTATGATTTTAGGATGATGGATGGCATACATGTGCTCATGCTCACAAATATACACAACCTTTTGTTGTCTAGCTTATTCTGAATAAAATAAAAATAAAGTGATTTTTTTGCTAGACAATGCATGAAAAGGTTAATATTCATTTGTTACTGTGTATGCCATCACTAGATGGCTGCTGAAAATTCCAGTATGCTAGAGGGGATTCGGTTCAACCAGTGTGTGGTTGGCTTCCAAGTAGCACACTTAGCAAAGAGATAGCAAAGATGTAAAACTGTTCTTATCTATGTGACTTTTTTTTTCTTTTAAAGAGGAACAAACATCTTTTTGCAAATATTCTTGGTCATCCCTTACTCTCTTTGTATTTGTTATAATTATACAAGCATGGTAACAGTGTCAGACTTGAATTTCATTCAACAAGTATTCACTATATTCATATTTATTCGTGCAGAGTAATTTAAAATAATATTTCCCCAAGTTATCAACAGGAAATAATAAAAAGGATAGTCCATAGTGTGATCTTATCAGAATTCCAAGAAATTTCATTCATGTTAGTAGTCCCCGAGAGGCTCATCAAATCATATAATACACATAAACCGCATACCAGAAAAAAACTAAAAACAAATAGATATTGTTTACAAAGAACCTGGCACCCTTCCTAGTGTAAATAGAAATGTTAGTAAATTTATAACATGACAATGCATGTTTTCAGCTCACCTCATAATTCACTCCTCAGATCTGACATATTTGAATAACTTTTTGAAAAACTTCATAGTTTGTTTTTGGCATGGCTTTTCTATCATCCCAAAATTTGGATTATGAATCTTATGTCATCACTATCTATTCCCTCAAGGTGTGTGTTATCTAGCTGTGAAAGGGTATTTCCTGCACACACACACATCCAAAAATAATAAATTATTTCTGCTCTACTCCAAATGAGAAAACGCCTGAGCCTCTTTAGTAAATATGAATTACAATTAGATTTATAGATAATAATTTACATGCTTAAGCTTCTTGAGGTGCGCAGCCAAAAAGCTGTCTGCTTGCATATATTTTTACACATCTTTTAGCTAAATCAGGAAGCCAAGTGTAGAATCTACCATTCTTGTTAAATAATGTAGATTTGTGACACTCCCAGGAGAACTTTGAGTTCATAAAATTAGCTTATAGGTGACACTGATTTACCCTGCAAGGATATTTCCATACATAGCAATATATTAAAATAGAAATAAATCTTTATGATGTGTTAATACAGATAAGAAGCTTAAGTATTGCTTCTGTCATGCATGTTAAGTCTAGAAAAGTCCCCGTGGTTTATAAGAGCTTTGTAAAAAATACATTCACATCTAGCATTTAGAAGTGAGTGGCAAGGTAGCCAAAATAATCCTGAACACTCTAAGTGGGAGGACCAACAGGTTTGGGAGGATCTCAGAAAGAAACGTTTCTTTTCTAGGAAAGTCCCATAATGAATAACTTAATGAAGACTTATATTGGGTGAAAATATAGAATACCAGATGGAAAAAAAGACCTGAATATCCAGTGGGGGGGGGATAGAATCCAAAATATTGTAGACCTTATTTATTGTTTAACATTTTAAAATTGCCAAAAAATACTCTAATAAATAGCATAATGGGTTCAGATTGCAATCCAGTATTATATTAAGTGCAGTTGATTTAGTTCGAATACTTTCAGTGTCTGACATTGGAGAAACGTGAATTTGTACTACTAACAATCCTGCCAAACATTTTTATTGGATCATGGAATACAGTTATTTGAGAACATGAATTGACAAGACGTAAAAGAAACCACATGAGAGAATATTTTAGAAGTTGCTTCAATAGAGAAATGAGTATATGTAAAAGAAGTGAAATTAGTTACTTGAAAATAACTGCATTGTTTGGAATTAATTTTAATATACTGTACATACCAAAATGCTTACTATTTGCAAGTTTATGATGCTCATATAGAAAAAGCTGTGTACAACCACTTTACTATTGTATTGTAACAAGGTGTTTATATGCTGTAATTATGGGATTTTAATACTTTGCTGCAGTTTTCTATCTCATGTATCTGTCACATATTGTAGTATTCTGTTTGTCTCATTTAGTGGCAGTGAAATATTTCTGAACTTGAATTAACAAACAGTTACTGTAAATGCCATTCATCATTATCTATCCCTAAATACCAGGAATTTCAAATTAACTTTGTAACTTATGAGACTGAGTAGAAAACTTTTTCTAGATGTTTTACTTAAGTATATAAATACATGAAAAAACATGCAAATATATAAGAGAAAGGACTACTATGGAAAATTCAAAGCTATAGAGCATAAGACTGAGAAGAGGTAACCACGTTTACTACGATTGTTGGGTGTCTGCTTTACAAGAAGGAAGGAACCCAAACAATGAGAAAGCAAAGATTTTTGCAAAAGATGGGGGAAATCCTAGAGATCTGATTGGCTGGCAACTTTTGGGGTTGGTAGGTAATTCCTTGTCCCTGCATCTGGGTTTATTTCTAGTGTTAAGCAAAGTGGCACTTTTGGAAGGGCAGCAGATTTGAGAAAGCCCCTTGAGAAGGAGGTGAAATGTTGACCTGATTGAAGGTGAAAGGTTGGGATTTCTCTAGGTTGTAATTCCCTTGTTAGGACTCCCTTAGGCTATGCCAGGGATCTTCAAACCTAGCCCTTTTTATGACTTGTGGACTTCAACTCCCAGAATTCCTCAGCCAGGCACGCCAGCTGAAGAATTCTGGGAGTTGAAGTCCTCAAGTCATAAAAGGGCCACGTTTGAAGAACCCCTGGGCTATGCTGTGAGGTGGTGAGGAGGCTTATATCCATTTGTCTAGGTGGGACTGCAGGGGACTTTGTTTAAGGGAAGGAAGGATCAAATTGGGTCTGTTAGGATTAGACAATGAGGGAAGGAAAAGGAGGCAGCCTCCATTTTATTTGCTACATTTATTTTCTCCACCATAAGATCTCTGCATTTATAGTAAAAGCTGAGCAGATCTCATGAATCATATCAATATGGAACCTACTTGATATTCTGATCTCTCTCAACATGGTCCTGGTATAATCTTAGAAAAGAAAGCTGCTGAAGTGTGTGTGTGTTTTCTGAGGTTTTCGCGGGTGTTTGTATGTAGGTCTTTGGTTCTTCGAGTTTTCTCCCACGTAGAATTTGAAGTGTCTTGGCGACGTTTTGACGAAGTCTCATTCGTCATCTTCAGGCTGGTGCTTTCGGCTTCGTGCTTCTAGGAGCAATGTGTGACTGTAGCTGTTTCTTCCTTTTAACTGCCAGTGGGGGTTTGAACTGATTGGCTGGGAGCTCGGCTGTGTTCTGATTGGGTGGAGGTGTGTTCTGATTGGTTAGGGGGTTGGCTGTGCTCTGATTGGATGGGGGGTTGGCTGTGCTCTGATTGGCTGGGGGAGTGTTCTGTTTGGGTGGGGGCTTTGTTGTGCTCAGGTTAGTCTGAGTTGCAGGGTGATTAGAGATGGTGAGCTGCATAGCTGTTTGGCTTCGCGTTCGTGGTCGTGCCTCATCTTCATGGTGGGTGTCAGTTTGCTTCATGTATGGATTGGAGGGGTTTAAGGTGGTTAATGATGCAGCTGTGGTCTGGCTTCTGGTTTGTGGTCGTGCCTCATCATCGTGGGTTTGGGTTTGCTTTTTGCGTGGATGTGTGGTGGAGACATCCTGTGTGGTTTTCGTGAGTGTAGGTCTGGTGTCATTCTTTGTGTTATGGTTGTTTTTATGTAGGTCTTTGGTTCTTCGGGTTTTCTCCCACGTAGAATTTGAAGTGTCTTGGTGACGTTTCGACAAAGTCTCATTCGTCATCTTCAGGCTGGTGCTTTCGGCTTCGTGCTTCTAGGAGCAATGTGTGACTGTAGCTGTTTCTTCCTTTTAACTGCCAGTGGGGGTTTGAACTGATTGGCTGGGAGCTCGGCTGTGTTCTGATTGGGTGGAGGTGTGTTCTGATTGGTTAGGGGGTTGGCTGTGCTCTGATTGGATGGGGGGTTGGTTGTGCTCTGATTGGCTGGGGGAGTGTTCTGTTTGGGTGGGGGCTTTGTTGTGCTCAGGTTAGTCTGAGTTGCAGGGGGATTATATCCATAACACAAAGAATGACACCAGACCTACACTCACGAAAACCACACAGGATGTCTCCACCACACATCCACGCAAAAAGCAAACCCAAACCCACGATGATGAGGCACGACCACATATATATTAATATGCTCATAGTCAAAAAGGTTCTCCACACTAGGTACATGTATTTTTGCTCTAAGAAGTAATGATAAACTCAAGCAGTTGACAGAATAACTTCATTGATGCTGCTGTTTTTCCCCTTTCATAGCTGCGTTAGAACTTTTTCTCTGCCTTACTTTCTTTAAAATCAAAACAATATAAGAGCTACATCTGCACCAAGAGAAGTGAATTATTATTTATAGTTTATTTATTTAATTTGTATCCTGCCTTTATTATTTTTACAAATAACTCAAGGCAGCAAAGATACTTCATACTTCTTTCTCCTCCTATTTTTCCCACAACAGCAGCCCTGTGAGGTGGGTTGGGCTGAGAGACAGTGACTGGTTCAAAGTCACCCAGATGGTTTACATGGCTAAGGCGGGACTAGAACTCATGGTCTCCTGCTTTCCAGCCTGGTGTCTTAACCCAGGGGTAGGCAACCTTGGCTCTTTTATGACTCGTGGACTTCAACTCCCAGAATTCCTGAGCCACCACGGCTCAGCTTGGAAACCTCTCCCTTTCCCTCAGCATGGCTGGCTGGGAGTTGAAGTCCACGAGTCATAAAAGAGCCAAGGTTGCCTACCCCTGCCTTAACTACTAGAGCAAACTCTCTTTTTCTAGTTTTTAACTATATATTTGGGTCATATATCACTATGCAAGAAGTAAGCGCTGAAAAAATAGAAATGAGCAATCTCTGGAAGAGCCAGGCGCTGAATATTGGTACCGGTAGAAGCAGGCAGAATTACATAGTGACAGGATTGGTCATGTTCTTAATAAAGATCTTAACTTTTTCATGTTACTGAAAACATATGACTTTAATTACCAAAGTAAGCAAATTCCAAAAATAGGTCCTACTGGAAACCAAGCTTTCTGTTTTGCTGTTTATTGAGAAAAACATTGCAATATCAAATATCCATCAAGGATCTCATCTGCAAAAATAACTATCTTTTAATAGTTTGAAAAATCAATTTGGTTCTCAGTCTTTAAATCATGCCTTAAACCTTGGCGGCAAACCACAGAACTTAATGATGGTTTCCTGTATTTTGTTAAAACTCGTTCTGATAATCAGTGGCCCATATTAAACAGTGGTTTGTGGCTCTTGTTGAGTTAAACAATTATTTGAGTTATTTTATATGGTCCAATTTTCATTATGGCTCACTGCAGAAGAGGTTTATTATTTAAAAAACATATGGCACCAACATATAAATCATCTTCACAACAGTCTAAATTAACATTTACTTATTCTAGAAATGTGCAATATTCCAGCTACTGTAAACTGGATTCCGTGTATTGTGTGGCTTAGTTGTGCATCTGGACAGGCTACCTACGGCCAGATTTAGGAAGTGATTAATGCTTCTTTGACAGAGAGTGCAGAACTGTCTTGAAGGAAATAGTAGTAAACGCCTGCTCTTGATCCAGCCTCTTTAGACAACAACAAGCCAATCTCTAACCTTCCTCTTTAGGGAAAATATTAAAGAACTGGTGAGGCTTTGACTATGGCAAACCTTAGACTGAACACATTTTCTAGGTTTCAGGTCCAGCAAGGGATAAAAAGTGCAGTGGTGAATTACTTTCCCTTGTGACTTGCATTCTTCCTGGTTTTCTATACCTCTTCCTATCATCAACTATTGCACTCCTCTGTATCTGTGAAGGCTGGGAATTGAAGGTCCCATTTTATTGTTCTAGTTTGGTGTCCATGGTAGAAGAGAATTTGAGCTCTTGGCTGCTATAAAGTCCTCAGATTCTGAGAAGAATCTGGCAAACTCTTGTCTGAAACTTGAAGAGGCTTCAAGTTGTCATCCACTTGTAAATGATGAGTCAGACTCAGCACAGTTGTATACAAATTCAGAGAGCAAGGAGTCAGAACTTGACTTTGGGAGAATGCCAAACATTATAAACTAAACAAGGCTGAGCAGCCATGATCAGCTGGTCCTCAGAACAGAAAGTAGCAGTAACTCCTTTAATTAGGAGCCTTTGTTATATAACAAGTGTCTTTTAGACCTACTCCCCTTGAAAGAAACAAGTCTCATGTTTCCTGATATGTATTGCTGTGACTGCCAAGTCCGTCCTTCCTTCCTTCGCCCTATGATCAGAGTTCCTGATTGACCTTTGGATGGCTTTCATAGAAACCTGTGGTTCTGGACCCATTGACTGTTTTTAGACAACCTGACTTTCCTCCTTTCAGAATCTTCATGGTACAGATATGGCAAGAAACCTTTCATTGATTTCTCCAACCTATATTCCGATCTAGCAGCATGTCCTTATCTGCTTTAGCTACTATCAAAAGATTTGTAATTCAACAAACCTTACTTTCTTCTTTGATCAGTCTAAGGTTTGCATTGGAGAGGATAATGCTCAATATGGGGTGCTGCAGGACTTAGTTCTCTTCCCCATTTTATTTATTGTCTACATGAAAGCTCAGTTCCATGATGGTATACAGTTAACCTGTGACTACACTGAGTCACACTTGCTGCAGAAGTTCTAAGCTGGTGCTACAAAGTGGACTGACTGCTTAATGGTAATAGAAATGGTCCTGTTGCAGCTCCAGTGTTGGCTTTGGATGGAGCTGCACTCCTCTTAAAGAAGCAGATCTGAAATTTTGGGGTTCTTCTGTACTCACATCTTCTCTAGAACAGAAGGTACAATAGGCTGTAGCCAGTGGTGCCTTCACTCAATTTCAATTTGTACACTAACTATAAACCTACTTGGATCAGATGCCCTGACAACAGTACTAATGCCTTCAACACTCCCATGCACTGGACATTGCTGATTTAATTTGATACCTTGACTTCAGGTACTTGCAGGACTACATAACCCAACAAAATTGGATTGACTTACGGGTTCTTCTACAGAGAGTTTACTGAGATTTTCCACCCCATGTGAGATGAAGGGAATGAGATTCTTATGATGACTTCTATTTCTGTTTGAACACTTTGCCTCCAAAAAAGATCCCAAACACTCCTACCTTTAGAAAGCTTTTCAAGACCTGGTTTTTTTCACAAAATATTAAAGTGCCAATGGTATGGACATTCCCTGTAAACTGAATGTTCCTTGTTTTATAAACTATGCTTTGTTTTTGTGAACTATTTTGAATCTACAGAAGGAGGAAGTCTATCAATTTATGTAATAAATACATGAGCATCTGTATTTCATCCAGTGGAGGCCTAATTTGTTTAATATACAATGTTAATATATCTCAAGGGGTAGCTAGCCTCAAATTATCTTATTATCTGTAAGGGGATAACATGAAATGTAAGTAAATGGAATATCTCTCCCACACTCAGCCAGCACATGCTGTTTAAAATCCTAAATAGAGAATGTTTCAGTGTTGCTGATTCTTCTGGATCTGAATTAAGCTTGGCAATTACATGAGAATCATTTGGAAATGATAGTTTTTTCTTTTTTTTCTGATAATGACCTTTCACATTGCTGCAGGGAGAATTAATCAAGACATTTTTAACAGTGGATCAAAAATGTCTTTTTCAGTTAAAAGTCCTCGAGCTTAGAGGTTCATGAAGGGGGCAAGGTAGCACCAGTACTAATTTCATTTGCCCGTGATACTTGTTTTGGTTGTTACATATTTATTACAATATTTGTATATTGGCTTCTTCAATCAAAAATATATTTATAGCAAATAGATTTCCTGTAGCCTTTGAAAGCTTTAAATGTAATTAAGCATTTATGCACATAAAATATTTTCATGCATTTCACGTATTATCATTTCATGATAATGGCCTGAAATTAAGTGGAATATATAGGTATTTTAACAATACATATTTGTGAATGTATTCTTGAGCCAGGCTGAGAAGGGTCTTATTATTTTAGCAGATGTAATTGTACCAGTTCATTTATAAAATGTAAACAATAAAGCAGATTCCCTTTTGACTGTCCAGTATCTCCATATTAAATGTAAATAGAGGAACAGATGTGACTTGAGGAGCAATATGTGCTGTATTGCACTGCTTTAATTCCAGCATAGTCTATTTTGCTTTTATGTGTCACTGGAACAAGCACAGACTACAAAGCCACAATATCTTTCAGCTTGCAGGGCCCAAAAAAGGTTGCCAGGAAGAAAGCAGAAAGAAAATGGAAGCTACATAGACCTTCTCAGTTCCATGAGGCATGAAAATATGTCCATGAAGACATAGGCTAGAAAGCTGGACTTCAAATTAGAAAATTCAAATTAGAAAAATTCAAATGCCAAAGCCCTTAATGAGAAGTTAAGATATTGCAAGACATCAGTGTCAAGCTGACAAAAAAGATTGTAATTGGTTTAAGAAAGAGGAGGCGGGTAAATGTGCAGAAAAGGAAAGAGCAGTGATAAATGCCCGCAGTCTTTCTGAATCACACGTATAACCATCTACATTTATTCTATGCCCAATAAAGACTACAATACAGGACAGCTAAAAAAGTCATAACAGACTAATTGGAATAATCGGTTCCTTGTCATTCATCTTTGACTTTTGGCAGTCTGTGGTTTAGAAACATCCCAAACATGGCTACACATGCCTTGATAATCTTGACTAATTCTAACTTGCATTCCTGTGCATTGTGAATTGGTCTAGCTCTTTTGGAATTGAAACAGAAGTGTTACTTAGGTGGATAGAGCTTGTTTTGAATGGACTCATTTTCTAACATTGACTGTCATGTCTAAATGCTCACCATCTCATATAGATCCTTGCTACGTAAACATTGCCATTATAGAATCAAGAATAATGAATTGTAGGAACTCTCAAAATCTCAGTGCTGGGATGATGTAAAAAGGTGTTTAAATCCTGTAATGCAGGGTTTTTCAAACTTGACAACATTTAAGGTATGAGGATTTCAGCTCCTAGAATTCCTGGGAGTTGAAATTCATACAACTCAAAGTTGCTAAGTTTGAAAAACCCTGTGGACTAAACCACAGTATATGTAAATGTTACTTTGCACCTGTTGCAGTGAGACTCACTGAAATGGCTGCATATACCCAATATAAATCACAATTTCAGCCTAAAATGTTAGAATGCTGAAGCCTTCAAAAGCTAAGAATCGGCATCATGTATCAGCCAAGGAGAAGGTGACTACATCATCTGGGCATATTTTTTTTTTTTAAAAAGGAAGACATGAAGTAAAGACAGAGAACTGAGACTCAAGTCTTGATAGAAGGAGAAAGAAAACAAGGGAGCCAAGTGCAAATAGATGTTTTTGAAAGAACTTTCTCAGGGCATGAATCAAGTACTCTCTACCTGCTCAAGAAAAGAGTAGATAAATATGTTCTGGATGTCTATGTAAGGGTGCAAAATTATAACTGAGTGGGAATTTTACACCCCAAAGTTCATTTTCAATCTCTAGGTATAACATTTTGGGTTAATGCTACCAGTCCTTTCATGCTCTCTGTAGAGCTGTGGGAATCTTAGCTACATCCTTGCTGTTTAAGGGTTGCTCTTCTTGTATCACTCACAGTGAGTTAATAACCTATGAAAAACTTTATATCCTGCATCTAGAATAACCATATTTATGTATTTCCAAGTTATTGAGTCTCTGGTAGCAGACCTACATTTTTTTAACCCTTTGTTAGCCAATGCTGAAGCCACCATGAGGTGTGATTCTTTTGGAATGGTATCCAACACAAGTGCCCAATAGATGTCAGGGGTGCTATTTTACCAGCATCCAGTAGAATTCTTCTCTCTGGCCAAAGCTCAGTGACAATGAAAAGGAATCATTCCATCTAGGTTCAAGAGTAAACAGGCATGCATTTCATGCTGCTAATATATTCCTTCTAAACTGAGTAAGTTTCAACTTAAAAAGAGCTGGCCAGCCTTATACTTGGATATTAGTTAGCACAGTTATGCTAAATATGGAATACAGGGTCAGAATTTTATTTGGATTATATTGATTTGGGATGTCACCTCTACAGAATGGTAAGGAAAAGAATTCTCTTAGGGGTGAAAGGTGTGCCAAGACTTGCAAAAGCAGTACTGGGAAGACACATTTTGCTATAAACAAGCACCTACAAAAGGTTATTCTTTGGAGTGTCCTACTTGGACTCACGTATTAAAGCTGTCATCAAAGTAGATCTGATTATTTTGCACATGGCTTTCCTGAAAGGATGTTATGATTTTCTCGATGTTTGGTGGCTGGTGATAAATTAAGCTTTTATGATGTCATGTGAAAGGCCACTGCTTGGATTTCCTCTCCCGTAGAGCGTGCTGAGGGATACATTTTAGAGACCTGCTTCAAATGCAAAGCTGTCCGGGCTCCCTTAACTCTTTCGTTCACCATTTGTTTTAGAGTCTCCTCCCCAAGTAAATAGATTAACACATATTTAGACACAGATTATAAAAGATACATATTTTGTTATCAGGCTCCAGCAGAAAGGTTGCACAAAAATCGCTTCTAAAAACCTGGGCTGTGAATATTGCCACTTTCTTAAGACGACTGTAGACATCAAGGGAAGCCCTTCCAGATGTTGTGATAGCCTCAGGTTTTGTCTTGGACCCTCTGTCTTGCTTACAACTGCTGGATGAAGAATTAGCAATAGCAATAGCACTTAGACTTATATACCACTTCACAGTGCTTTACAGCCTTCTTTCAGCGGTTTACAATCAGCCTATTGCCCCCAACAATCTGGGTCCTCATTTTACCGACCTCGGAAGGATAAAAGGCGGAGTCAGCCATAGTGATTATGCACCCATTTTTGAAAATATAAAATCCTGTTATGCTGAAAACCATTTTCCTCCTAGGTAAAGCAGACAAAATCCCTTTCTATCTAGAAAAGAATATTAACAAAAGAAAGAAATAGACATTAATTTAAGTGTTATATATTAAGCTTTTTTTAAAAAAAGATCAAATTTGGAAAGGGAAATACCTCCAAGAATCAAGCCCCAGTTTAGATCATACTAGACAAGCCACAACTCATTGGGTCATCATTTCAGAGATATTTGCTTACCTAAACAGAGAAACAAAATGACCATAGGTGGGCAAAAAATCAGTGGGAGTGACTTTCAACTTCCTTGAAAGCATCCTTGTGGAAAATGATCAGTAAGCATTGGATATCTTCCTCCCTCTCTCCATTTTTCTTGCCTCCCTACCTTCCCCCCCTGCTTCCCTCTCTGTTCCTCTTTTGCTTCTCTTCCCAACAGGCAGGTTAATGGGTGCTGCTGGGAGAAGAATGGAATGAGGGAGTGCATAGTGCAGGGGTCTTCAACCTTGGCAACCTTTAAGACTTGTGGACTTCAACTCCCAGAATTCCGCAGCCAGCTTTGCTTGGCTTTGCTGGCTGAGGAATTCTTGAAGACCACAAGTCTTAAAATTGCCAAGGTCGAGGACCCCTGCACTTGTGGCCAGCATGATACAAGTACAGAGGGATTGGTGGAGGGTGCTTCATATTTCTTTTGACTTTCTCCCTACAGGCTTCCCACCAGCAAAGATTTTATTAGCAGGAAGGTGACAAGGATTGTCAGCTATCGTATCAGTTCCTTCTGGATTCTCCCTCATAAGAAACTGTCAGGGAATATTGAAAATGAAGGTCATGTGTTTACGACAGAGTGTGGCAATGCAGCAGCAGTATTAAACTGCAGCAGCGCAGGGACAAAACCCCCCAAAAACCATTCCCTCCAAAGCCATAGGTCCCAGCATTATGCAAGTTAGCCCTTTGTGATAACCTTGTTGACAACATTTTGCTCTATGATGCAGCATTTCAGCCAATTAAACTTGTTACAAAGTTTCAAACACAAGTGTTTTAATAATATATATCAGTGGTAGCGAACCTATGGCATGGGTGCCAGAGGCGGCACGCAGAGCCCTCTCTATGGGCATATGCACCGTCGCCCCAGTCCTAGGCCTTCAGCTGGGTTTTATAAAACCTTTTCGCTTTAGGCCTCCGCCGCCGTGTGCAAAAAAAAAAAAGGTTCAATCAATCAGTCAATTTCAACTTCTCGTGGGGAAAAAAGAGATCTTGCAAAGTTGAAATTGATTGATTGAACTTTTAGTCCCACCCAGTCTGCCGTTACCACCGCAGCCACGCCCACCCAATGGGCCACACCCACCCGGCACTCGACGATGCATAAGTGGGTTTTGGGTTGCAGTTTGGGCACTCGGTCTCTAAAAGGTTCGCCATCACTGATATATATATAGTCTTCATCCTCCTTGCAAAGGGTCTGCAATATTAAATGGTAAAATTCAGCATTCTCTAAGTCATACAAAAAAATAATAATGAAACCTAGTTTAGATATTGCTCTAATACAGATTTAGGAAGGATATATAGTTTATTTAAGGGCCAATAATATTAACTTTGTTTTTTGTAATATTTTTTTCGGATGGCCTAATTAACGTAATGCCCTATTGTACAAGATTCCCCCCTCATCCTCCCTCTTCACTATAGGTAGGCACTGTCTGATGTAGTTTCATTAAGGACAACCGGACTTGTGACTATTCACCAGAAATGTCTCGGGAAAAACATTTCTAGCTCTAGAAAGACATTGCTACAAAATATCCATATAAATCACAGCCTTGTGAGCCTTTCTATGTGTTTTAAAGTGTTTGCAACCTTCAAAAAATGGGCTATTTTATGTGTTTGAGTCTTCCAACAGACAAAGTTTTATGAGTACTGTGAGAAAAGTTCAGTGGCATCATTTATCATCTATTGAAAACTTCAGAATCTGACATTTATCATTGACAAAGTGCAATGTCAGGGGAAGGGTGTTGGAGATTCATAACACCAAAGGGCTAAATTACCCCAAAGTTAGGCAGGATAAGGCATGAATGTGTATGGGGAATATTTTTAAAATCCCAATAAATACGGGGATTAGAAATAATGTTAGATAAGTGAGCTGCCTCTTGCCAAGGACAGACTCCTGGCATGCCAATTATACTTCCTATTCCAGTTGGAATAGACTGCAACTCCCATCTCAGAGTTGAAAAACCATAAAGATTGGCTGTTCAGAGGTTATAGGTAAGAAAATTTAAAAAAATACTATAAAATAAAGAAGCAAAAGAGATATAAGGTTGCAGTTAGATGCAATTAGATGTCGTCATTCCAAACCAAATGAAACTATTATGTCCTGCATAAATATTAGTATGTCAACTCAGAACTGAATAAATATAAAGTCCTGTGAGAGAGGTAGAAAAATACTTATGTAATTATTTATAAACCTTAGAAATACGCTGTTTTTTATTGGGATTTTTTGTTTCGTTTTAGGATTTCTAATGAATCCTTCTGACCCTTTTAAGTTTGCTGGTACTGCGATACCTGATGATAAAAGGACTTAGGTCTGATTTACACCACACATTTTAATGAGAACAAATCACCATAAATTGATTTCACAGATCAGTTCCGTGCAGTTAATATGTTTGAATAAATGAATGCATGAGAGAGAATTATGAGCAGACCCCAACTGCCAGAGGTTCTTTGTAGTGGTAAACGGCTAATTGTTCTCATATGCCAGCTTAAAAAAATGTGCTCAATTTAGAGAACTAACAAAAATAAAGCTAGGCTATGGTGACTTGAAAGAAAAGTGTATTGCAATAAAGTTCCACACTGAGAAGATTATCCCACTAGAATGTCTGTAAGGGGGAAAAAAAGGTTAAACCAACTTATGCCTCATCTATACTGGGAATATATTTCAGAACGATTTTCATCTTTTTTTTTTCTTCCCCCCTTTTACCGTAATGCAGAAGGGGAAACAGTCTAATGGGCTAATCCAAACCCTGTTGAAATTAACATTGACTTTCGCCGTCTCTGGCTTAACCTGCCCCCAGGAGGGTTATCGCAATAACGAACCATTTTTGGCAAGGGAGGCGGTCAAATAATTTTGCCTGTATTTACATTGTCAGCCATGTGATTTGGTTGACATAAGCAGACCGATAAAGCCTGCATATGCTTTATGTCCTTGTGTTGATTAACTTGCGCACTGTTTCCATTAAAGCAATTACGCACCATATTACACAGCACGCAGGGCCCACTCCCACTGTTTTGTTCCATTTGCCCTTTTATCTCCATGGTCAATGTGCTTGTCAGAGCCCAGGCTGATGGACTTTCCCCCTCCCTGCCCCCCCCAGATTGAGCTGAAGTATTGTTTTCACACTGACAGCATTCTTTCGGTCCCCCTCCTGACAGACAATGCCACCAGTCCCAACTTCCTGGACAAGCCAGACAGTTGACTGTTTTCTTCTAGTCTCTTATCACTCCCTGTCACTGAAGCAGAGCTCTGGATTCAACTTCATTTCATGCTGATAAACCTGCAGTACGGTGGGAAATGTAAAGCCACGGCTGTTCATTATCTTTATCATCAGCCTTTTTTTTGTTTATTACTTCTTGGGATCCAGGTTCTTTTAGCTTTTTGAAGGCATTAGAGGGAAGAATAACAGACAGGTTTTTAGTGGATTAGGGAGGAGACTTGGCTGAGATTTCCTAGTCTGTGACTGACAGATGTATCTTGAAACTGTTTTAATGGGTCTTATCCTAAGATGTGCTGAGTGTCAACAAACTATGAAAGCAATGGAGGACTTAAGAGCTCAGCACCTCTCAGAATCAACTCCTAGTGGAAAGCATCGGAGTTCTTTCCCCACACTGTGCCACTTTTAAAGTGATTTATTTGTGTACTTTTAATGAATGCAATGCTCATTTGCTCAACTCTAGGGGATGGCCTGTTAATTGCAAGTGAAAGTACTTTATACCTGAGTTCCGTAGAAAATGCATGCATGAATTTCTCACTGTGCATGACAATGCTGCCGTAATAATAAAAACAGCGATGATAATTATTACATACCGCGCCAAGGATTTGTGGTTAGCTAGTTTTTATAACCTTTAGAACCAAATTTACTATATTCTTCTATGTCAACTTTGCTTTCCTACAAATACAAAGAAATTAAAGCTGAATCTAATTCATAGATACCTTCCTCCAATTTACAAAGATAACTAGCCTCTATTATTGTTAACTCTTGTCTTGTAAGTTAAAATGCATTGCTGAAGTTTGTAGTCTGCTACATCTGAAGAGGAAGTCATCGGTCTTCATCCTCATTCTATACTGACTTCCTTGGTTTTCCCTTCACCTTATGCCATTAAACTCCTCCTTCGTATATTGGTTTTACAATTTATTTATTTATTCATTCATTCATTCCTTTTGTATAGCCATCCATGTCAACGAGTGATATTTTGAGTCATACTTCTTGTTTTATCATACAGTCTTAACATTTACTACAAATCACTTCTGGTCTTAACTAATTTCACAGCATCATCTGCACACAAAGTATACAACTAATATCACACTAACATCACCACCAGTATTCCTTACATATTTATCATAAATGCATTAAATAAAGCAGGGGAATATTTTTTTACTTGCTTACTACGGGCAGTTTACATGAAAATATGAAAACTATGAAACAATTTAAATATAGCAATAAAAGAAGAACCCCCCCCAAACAAAAAATTGAAAAACCTGGAAGTAACATACCAACTCCTTACAACAGGGGTGTCAAACTGCTGGCCCGCAGAAGCCGCGCCCACCCCATTGCTGGCAATGGCAAAACCGTTGCGCAATGTCATGTGATGTCACAAGTTTGACATGTCTGCCTTACAAGGAATTACACCAATCCTAACCAAAGGTCTATGTGAACAGCCAGGCCTTCATGGCCATCCAAAATGCCAAAATGTAGAGTGGGAGTCACCTGGATCTGGGGGAAAATCTCATCCAGAGGGCAGGAGCTATGACAGAGAAGGGGCACTTCCAGGCTCCCAGTAGATGGCATTGTTTAATTGAAGGAACTTGCAGTGCACAAACCCTATCAGATCGAAATAACTGGACAGATATCACAGATTCTTGCTTTACTTGATGCTCGGTGTGAACTATTTACTAAGCATTGAGCTTATTCTCATGCATGCTTATTTTCATCACATACTTCTCCCAGCTGTATTCAGCAACCAACCTTCAGCGCCATATTTGTACAAACATTGTGTTATTTAGGCCTAATCAGTTTATTATATGCTTTCTCTAAATAAAATAATTTGCAATAAACTTTATTTCTCACATTCAGACATTTCTCAGTGGCCTGCAGAAGATCAAAAACCTACTCTGCACATCTCCTGCCTAGCATAAAGAACAACTGCACACCCCAAGTGTTGCTCATTGACACCGATCATATTGGTCCCATCAGAATTCTGCCAAACGCTTTCCCATGCCCGCTTATCAAATTAATTCTTTTTAGTTTTTTATATTTCTTCTTATTACCATTCTCTTTGATGAAGTTTGTAGACTATAGAAGAACAATAACTACATTTTCCAATTGACAGCACAAATGTAATATTTACACACGTTAAGCAACTCACACAACTGCCAAACTTAGTTTAGTATTTATTCAGGTATACCACCTACATCTTCAGCATTACAATTTTTCAATATACATCACAGCATTTATTATTTTCTTTATCAATATCTTTTTACATGAATGTTAACAGCATTTATCTCACAACAGCATATCAATATCATCCCCTTATAAATCCTAAAATACTCCTTCTAGCATTATCTCACTTGATTTTCATCCTAAATCATTTCATTCAATTTTTCTTAATTCCACTCATTCTACTGGAGTTCCTTGTTGGTCCTTAGCTACCGGTATTTCTGAAACAATTGTTTATTTGTATAATAATTGCTGCACATTTTCTCAGTGTTTTTTAATTTTAACCATTCTTTGCTCTCTGTGCAGCCATCTTTGTTTGCTATATACACATTATACAATATCCTTTTTCTATATTTGCATTTTCCATTTTGCTCTGCAAAAATAGTATATTTTAGTATTTTTTTCATGCTGGACTCTCTTCCTGAAGTCATGCCGAAGTAATTTCACTCTGGTTCTTTCAAGTTTCCTTATCTTCCATGTCCATTTCTGTTAAGATCCATTTTTGATATTATCAAATAATGATCTATCTCCCATTCAGAACCTTCTACATTATATCTATCAGGCACGAACAACCAGATCCACATGTCAAGAATTCAGTTGTTTTATTACTCAAGTCAAACCTATCTTGAACAATCTTCTCAAACCCAAGTTGGCACCTGGGTAATACTAGATAAGGTTCAACGGCATGCAGTGGGGGTCATACTTCACCTTTTGCCCACATAGGGATTCCAGACTAATTTACCATTAGACTTCTCCACTTGGCTCAGACAGTCATTCTCTTTCCAACAATATCCTTCATTAATAACTTAATATTTTATCATAAATAAACCAATCATATTTTAATTAAGTCCTTTTCTGTGTATAGATATGAATGGTTTAAAGGGAGAAAGGCATCCAATTAAATGCTACAGTACTGTTAGTTAATGTAGATCCTTGATATATACTGGAATATAATGCTGAATACAAATACACTTCATTTCTTCTTTAAGCAGATTGTGCTATTGACTTTGTTATTTCCTAAATATAGTTATAATAGAAGAGAATATCTGTAGCTCAAGGTTGAACAGTGGAGTTCTTGGTGCGCCCTGAGCTTGTTTGTTTGCTTGCAGATGTTTCATTATCCAACTAGGCAATATCATCCATGCTGGTGAGTATGGGGTTTGCTGCCAATGAATAGCATATAGTATATACAGTATACTATATATATAAGCTTGCCCTACCAGTTTTGATGGGAATGTGGTTTCCTTGACTGATTGGAGTATTGTTTTCTGCTTTAATGTTTGTCTAGTGTTAATCCCTGCATATCTGAAAGTTGACGGATAACAAACATACTCGGTACGTTTGCCTGTGCTGCTCTGTGAAATATAAATATATGCTATCATTAATTCCCCCCTCTTTCTGTGTAGTATTTAGGATGTACCTGCTTATGGGATACCTATCTTGCCTACTCCAGGAATCACAGTTTAAGTTTAAAACAAGCAAACAAAGCCTATTATCCTCTTTTTGAACAATTCTAATAAATTCCTGGCCTTGTGCTATGAAGCTTTCTAAGACTTTGGTAAAGAAAATTGAATTAGACAGTAATATGTTGCAGAGTGAAACCAGATTATTCATCTAGTGAGCTAAAATAAAGATGATGATGACACCCAGAAGCAGCACTCAGGAAATAGAATATTTACACAGAAATTGTTTGCATTTTTCCCTCTGGTTTTCATTGCTTTTAAAGAAACATCCAGACCACACGCTGCAGATAGTTCTTCCATGCTGAAGGAGTATGCATTTTTTAAAAACTATAAAAATGAATTGCCATGTGTTCATGTTGAATACATGTAATTGCACGGCCTTTGACATTTAAACCTACGATTACAAAAAGGGAGGGGGGGTTTAAAAATGTCTCATTTGATCAGCTCATGCTTTTACCTATGAGAGATCATATCACAGCTAAGTGAATTTAAGTCTGTGGGAGAGAGAATTGTACCGTTAAACAGCCACAGTTTGACTGTTGGCTTTCAGCTCCCTCATCAAGAGTTTGCTTTTCCAGAAGCAGGAGTAAACTGCAATTCGTATTTTAAACTCAGTGTAGATTTTTTTATTTTTATTTTATTTTACAGGTTTTAAAAAATAGGCAGATAGGCCGATTTTACTCTGGGTTATTATTATATTATATTAATATTAATATTACGTTTACACACACACAAATCTACCGTCTGTCTGCCTGTCCGCCTTGATTTCCTTTATTTTGCCTGAAAGCTGTGCTGGAGACTTACACCATATCATAAGAGGGCATACATGGTACAAGCGTAGAATGTTTTCCTCCTCCCCCTTTCCTTGTATATTTTTACAGCCCAGTGGCAACAAAGAAAAAAGCATTTATAGAAAAAACAAACAGCAACCTAGATTGTGCTTTGAACGTTGATTCCCGCAAGGCTGCACTCCAGCAGAAGCGGAAAAGCAGCAATGGCCATCTTTGACTTAGCCCAGGGGTAGGCAGCCTTGGCTCTTTTATGACTCGAGGACTTCCAACTCCCGCTGGGAGTTGAAGTCCACGAGTCATAAAAGAGCCAAGGTTGTCTACCCCTGAACTTTTGATCCTTCTTTTGCTTTCATGGGCTCATCCTTAGAAATGTTCAGATCTGTCTAAGGCTCTGTAGGGCTGTACCTTGGAGTAAGTCTCATTGAGGCCCATCATGCTTCTCCAAGTAGACTTTCATGGAATTACATAGTTCAGAAAACAAAAAGATCTGGCACAGAGTTCCAGTCTTCCCCAGAAATAGTTTGCAGGCTCTCCAGTTCAGACTCTATATCTGGAGGCTGAATAATTAGAAATCTTATTTCACTCAACAGTTTGAACAATGTAGCTGAGTAGTTTCTGCTCCCAGCTTTATTTTTAAGCCGCACGCTTTTTTAGAGAGCTGTATTTACTTACTTTTTCATTGCCTGTAACTACTTATTAAAAAATACAGTCCACGGGACTGCAATCCTTCCAATTTCATTTGCAAGTGATATTGTGAAGATTTTTTTTTTAAAAAAAGCTCTTGCTGAGCCCAAAAACTCAGCTGCAACCTATGGCTGTTGAACAGATGGAATGTGCCATTCTCCATTATTAAAATTAGTCTGCAAATATAGTAGTATGGTTGGCTTACAGTAAAGATGGTCATGTGGTGGGGTTGTGTATATGCATGCAGATGTACAGTCTTAGGCATTTTTATAAAAGAGGTTAAGATTTTCAAACACTTCCCTATAAATTTAAAGTGAATGAAACATTTCAAGCATTTTAATTATGCTATTTTCGGCATTCTGTCTTGTTCTGTCATTACTAATATTTACAGGTAATGATATAGTTTTATAATGCCCAGCTCTCAGCAACACTGTCAGTGATGAATTTGAAATTCAGAATAATTCATTTAGGGGTTTTTTTGTATCTCAATATAGCACTTTGCTGTGGTGATTGTGTGGATCTATCTGAAGAAAAACATAGATTTGGGTTTGTTGCTTGATTTGTTTCTTAAATGTAATTAAAACAGAACAAAATCAAAGTATAGGGCATTGATTTTAAGTAGTGTGAAAACCAAACTTCGGCATGTATGATAACCTAAAATAAGATTTTTTAAAAAAAATATGTGGAATAACTTATTACAAAACAATTCTTTCAGTTGATACTGTAAAACATGGAAAGATGGCTTTGTAAGAATCACTAGTAAATTTATTTATTTGGCAAATTTATATAATAATCTGTGGCTGATTACAACAGTGGAGCAAAATGCTGTTCTCTCAATTTTTTTGTAATCCTCATTCTGCATTTCAACATTCAACATAACCTGGAAAGGAATCAGGCAGACTTTCTTTAGCTGAGGCTTTCCTTTCATTTTGCTAAAGATGCAGTATTAGTTCTCTTTCTCTCTCTCTCTCTTTCTCTGTGTGAGAGAGACAGAGAGACACACACAGAGAGAGAGATTCAAGTTGGTCTATGAACAGTGACCAAAAAACCCCCGCCCAAATTACCCTACAATGCTAATTTTGTCTTTTTATTTTCCATAGGATTTTCTACAAGGCGATTGTACCAAAGCAAAGCAGAAACTCAACTGGAAACCCAGTGTCACTTTTGACGTAAGTTCTGGGTGTTTTTTTCTCCAAATACTTTATTGAAGACCACTTTTAGAAACAAAAAAACAACCCAGTTTTTAATTTGTAAATATCTAACTCAACAAAAACCAAAGTGATCCTACAAAACAACAGTTCAAGAACATAAGTGAAAAGGCATCCTGTAATTCTTCACTTTTACTGTGATGAGACTAATTTAATTATTCTAAGCAATCAGTGAATAGTAACCGACCACAGAAATAAACATTTTTGTATGTTAAAAATGTATGTTCTACATTTTCCCAAGTACATTTTTCAGATTGAATGTTACAACTTGATGCTGTATTCCTAAAAAAAAGAAAAAAGAAAAAAGAAACTCAGCTCTGAAAGGAAAGTGAAAGGGTATAATTCAACAAATGAAAAACAAATGTGTATTTCACGGCTGCAGTTATCAGTCCAATTTTTTAAATTTATTTTTGGTTGTTTGCAGCCAACAGTCCAAATTTTTACCCAGCCTAGTGATAAAAGGACCTTAATCTAGTTACTGCCCTTTAATAAAGTAAGTGCTAGAAGTTGCATCCTAATTATACGTCTAATTCTCATCCTAGGAACTTTATGAATACAGTGTTTCAGAAAGCACTTGGGTTTGCAATCCAATTAGGAGAGAAAAAAATAAGTACAGTGGTCGTGGGAGGTGAAGAAGTCACAAATTTAATAGGGTTACTCTAAATAGTCAGACCGTTTTCTCTAACATAGTCTCTAACGTAGTCTGAACCGAGCGTCTAACACTTGTTTATGTATGTCTCTTTCCCTTCTCACAGGAGCTGGTGAAGGAGATGGTGAAAGCAGATGTGGAGCTGATGAGAAACAACCCCAATGCTTGAATCTGCCCCTCTTTCTCTACCTGCCCCATCAGTTTTAACTGAAGCTCCCGGGATGAAGCCTAATGATGAATCATCCGGAAGACATTGGTGGGGCTGGAGATGCTAAGCTTCAATGGTGTTAGATGATTTGTTGCTGCCATTTTATTTCCCTCTGCTTTCCGCAATGGATCCTTTCTTTTTTTTCTTTTTTCCAAATTGGAATCCTGAAAATCATGTTTTGTTTGGTTTTTTAAGTTCCTTTCTGAGGGGGAGATTGAAGCAGGGAGGACAATTTGCAGCATACAATCAGAATTGATCTTGTAATTTCAGAACATTTTCTTTTGATAGTAAAAAAATATATTTCCATAAACGCTTTCTCCATTTTGAATGGGAAGTATAAATGCTGTGTATTTTTTCCCAAAGTCTTTTACAGATACAGCCTAAAAGGGGGGGGGAATAGTGAAATACATTCATTGTTTCCCAATATATTCAGACTAAATTCTGAAGATATCTTCAGATTAATACTCATTCAGAACCAGGTTTGATGTAAAATATATCGCAAAATATCACACACACACACACACACACACACACACACACGAGCCTTTACACAGATTACATACAGTTTAAACATCTATATATGCAAAGGGGAATTACAGAGGTTGTGATTTATCCAGTGTTACTTCTAAATTAGGATCTTTGGAATGTTCCAGTGAGATTATTTCTTCAAGGAGCAAAGAAACAGGAACAGAGAATTTGATTTCTCCCACTAACTCCATTGCCGTCCTGAAAAATGTATGTGGTAGGGAGATCTAGGGCAAATAGCAGCTAATTCTTGCATATCTACATATTACTATATACACCCCGTTCTGTTTCTGCTTGCTATAATTAGCCACGTAGGAGCTTAGAGCCTCTAAGGATGGACTTAAGAAGGAGAGAGAAATCCAAAGTTCAAAATGAACATTGTTCACCTTTTGGTGCAAATGTATCCAATTGAGGAGACGGTTGGGGGATCCCATAAATTTGTTTTCCAGTGGTGCCTTCCAGCTAACAATCCCTAGAGCCTCAAGTTGCCCGCAATTCCAACCCGGGGGGGGGGCGGGTCGAAGTCGCCTTTCACACTGGTAGCCTAGAATGTATTACAGCCAAGCAAAAGGTGAAACGGGCCCGTGTGAATTTCCAACCTGGAACCTATTAAGATGTTGCAAAAGGCGTGAAAATGAAGGTAACACACACACCCCGAGACGGAGACGGGCCGCTCTTCCCGCGTGCGAGCCGAAGGAGAGCAGCCCGGCTTGGGGGCCGACCCGGACTGCTGCCCCGAAGGGCGAGGAGGGCTCACCGGGGCGGCGGCTCCCAATTGGGACCAGATGTTTCCGCAAGGCCGGCCCCGTCTCGCTACCCCCGCAGGTGGAAGGAAGGAAGGAAGGAAGGGGACCCGGCAGAACCGGGGCTCTGGCTCAGCAGGCGAGAGCGAGCAGCAGCCCCCCCCCTCTGGGCTTGCCAGGGCGGGTGGGGGGTGTCCCCGTCCCAGACCCGGCTGGCCTTTCGGGTTGGTCTTCGCCTGCAAGGAAGGCTTAACGGCCTCAGGATCGCCCGCCGAAGGACCCCTGCAAAAGCGAAAAGAGACAGAGAGGCGACGCAATCCGGCCAGATTCCCCAAGCGGAGAAAAGGGACCCCGACCCTTTTGCCCCCCCTTCCCCCCCGCGGGGGGTCGAAAGGCTTGGGCGGCCCCTGCTTTCCTCCTCTTCCTCCCCCCTCCTCCTCCTCCTCCTCCTCTTCCTCTTCTTCCTCCTCCCTCTTCCTCCTCCTCCTCCCCTTCTCCTCCTCTTCCTCTTCTTCCTCCTCCTCTTCTTCCTCCTCCCTCCTCCTCCCCTTCCTCTTCTTCCTCTTCCTCCTCCTCTTCCCCTTCCTCCTCTTCCTCTTCTTCCTCCTCCTCCTCTTCTTCCTCTTCCTCCCTCCTCTTTGGGCCGCTTGCCTCTTCGGTTCCTTCGGCGCCTTCACGGGGGTCGACTGGCAGTCCAGTCAGCTCGGTGCTACCCCTCGCCAGGGCACCTCAAAGCCTGCAGTTCCCAACCGGGTCAGCTGGCAGGAGGCCGTCGGAAAAGCCACCTTCGCAGCTTGGCCAGCCCTCTCCCCTCCCCGCTTCTTGATCGCCGACCTGGCCGAAGGGTTTTGGGGGGGGAAGCACCGACGGTCCGCGAGGCCCCCCTCTATTCCCCCCCTTTCTCTCTGCCTCAAAGCTCCGCGGGGCATCTACATGCGTGGAACTGCAAGCCGCCCTAGTCGCCACCCCGCCTCTCCGTGTAGCGGGGACCGCAGGAGGCGAATTTCGCTCCAGATAAAGCAAACGGAGAAGGAAGGGACTGTTCTGTTTGCGGGGGGGAACCACCACCCGCGGGGCAGCCCTAGATGCGGCGCCTCGGAGGTTCGGGGCTGAAATCCCGGCCGTCAACGCCGCCTGCGCCGGTTGCCTAGTCTGGGCGAGATGGGGCTGCCGGAGAAGCAAAGAAACCAGCCACGATCGGACCGGCCAGTAAAACTGCTGCGCCTGACGAGAGAGGTGAAGCTTAGCTGCGACGGCGCCTTAACCCCAAGAAACCCAGGCGCAGAAAAAGGGGCCTCGCCTTCAGGCAGCGCTAGGGATCCGCCCGTCTTTTGGGGGCAGGAGGGCTTTGCCATAAAACGCGGTTCCATCGCCTTATATTTTTCTATTCAAAGTGCAAATGTCAAGCCAGGTCTTCATTGCCACTGGCCTCTGCAGCGCTCTGGTTATGCCTATTCCTTCCCCCACCCCACCCCACTCTACCCGCTCTCCAGATACATTGTGGGGTTTTGCTTCGACCAAACGGCGCAGAGGCGCCCTGTCTCTAAGCGGAGCATAGTGGAGGACAAGAAAGAGCCGCCTTTCATCCCATCCAAACCGGGACTTCATCCCGGCCGCTGCCCGAGATGCCCTCGGCTGTCCCCGGCTCCTTCCCAGCCCCGGTAGGAAAGTCTTAACGGGTCTGATGCGCCCAACCCCCCTCCCCCCCCGAGATGTGCCGGAGGCTCTTGCACCGCCCGCGGGACCAGGAAGCTGCCAGATGGAGGTTCATAGCTGGGACGGGCTCCATCTTCGGTTTACTCCGCCGCCGCCGGTGCCAAAACGATACCCACCCCGCCAGACAGGGCAAAACCCCGAAATGAACGTTGGAGGGGAAGGGAGAGGCTCTGGCCGGGATTAGCTGGTCTCTTTCCCGCAGGCTGGGGTGCTCCGCCCGCCGGAGGAACAGTTTGTTCCCCGGGTGCTTTTGTGGGCCGCTCTTCCAAAGGCGGAGGATGAGGAAGGCTGCCTTGCACAATCCAGAAGTCCCACAAATGCCCAAATGTCCTTCCATCCCGCCCATCTGAACTGGGGCCTTGTCTGGCAACAGGATTCCTCCAATCGCCTCGCCTTTCTTCTCCCCCAAAGCGCCTCTCTTCGCTGGCCTGGTTAGATCTCTTGCTTTCGGGGTTGGAACCCCCACCCCACCCCACCCCTCCCGGGCTTTCAATAAATGTAACAGAAGAAGGCGGGGGCGAATGAAAACCAAAAAAAACCCCCCAAGGACACGCTTCCTGTAGAAGACAACCCCGAAGCACCTATTCTTCGACCGGGCATCCTTTCCTGACGCCTTGGACTACAGTTTCCATCAATCGCAGCAAGCCTAGGGGCGAGTGAGAGTTTCCCACATCTAGATGACGCGCCCGGGCAGAAGGGGGGGGGGCACAGCTGCCCTACAAGATTCCTGGAAACCAAAGGGCGGGGGGGGGAAGAGAGACTAAGAGGCTGCTACTATGACTCCCCCCCCCCAACCACAGAAAAACAAGCCTGGCGCTTCTTTGCTTCAGTTTAGTCGAGGTTGCAAAATAATGGAGCAGTCTTGTTTTATCCTCGAGAATGATGAAAAAGAGACGCGGCGTTGTGACAAATACTGAGAGGCACAAGTGGCGGTTTCCTTCTCTCTCTCTCTCTCTCTCTCACACACACACACACACACACACACACACCACTCTCTCTCTCTCTCTCACACACACACACACACAGAGAGAGAGAGAGAGAGAGAGAGACCTGGCCTACTCTACTCGTACTTCCCCGCCTTGTCTGCAGAAAGTCTTGGTTTAGTAGCGCTACCCGGGAGACTTACCGCATCATTTTAAAGGGTGATATCCGACACCTGCCCGCTCGCCCTCACCCCCTAAACTGAAACTAATAGGCGATTAGGAAGGAGTCTGGAGGCCCCCAGGACGGACGGGTGAGACGGATGGATTTTCGGAAGAATGAGATCAACCTTGCCGGTCGCCTCCTTCTCCCGGTCGGTCGGTCGGCCGGTCGGAAAGACAAAACGAAAGCCGGTCCCGCAGACAGAGCAGGGGGTCACTTTTAACGGAGTCGTAGACATCTCTAAAGGTCAGGACTGGAGAGCTTAGGATCCTGGAAAAAAAAGAAGAAAGAAAAAAAAAGTCAGGTTTCCTAAGTGAACGCCTTGCCTGCCTGTCTTTCGGAATCTGCCAAGGCTGCCTTGTTTCCCGACAGGCAGAGCCAGCCAGAGTCTCCCCTCGCCCCAAGCCGAACTCACGCCCTCGCTCCGGATTCCGCTCGGGGCCAAGTTGGCATCATTGGCCGGATTCCGGATTCAGCCCCGGGCTCCGCGGAAAGGACCCGGTTCCTGCCCCTCTCTTAACCTCACCCGCGCTTGTGAGCTAAAACTAATCCGGCCGAAGGGGCGACGGGAGCCTGTTACCTTCTCCGCAGCAGTGAAAAGGGTGCGCAGGAGTGGGACGTTCGCGAGAGGGCAGAAATGCCCGCTTCCTAAAACGGGCGGGTCGCCGGTCTCCAGACACAACAAAGCCCCCAAACAGGCCGACGTCGCCGCGTTTTGACTGGCTCGGAAAAGCCAAACCAGAGCGAGCTGGAGACCCTCGGCAGCCCTGTGGGAGGGGCAGCGCGCGGCCAGTGGCAAAGGGAACGCTTCGCCCTCTGGAAAGGCGAAAGGGGATCCATGGGTCGAGGCTCTTTCGAAGCAAGAAAGAAAAAAAGAGAGAGAGAAGGAAAGAAAGAAAGAAAGAAAGAAAGAAAGAAAGAAAGAAAGAAAGAAAGAAAGAAAGAAAGAAAGAAAGAGAAGAGAAGAGAGAAGAAAAGAAAGAAAGAAAGAAAGAAAGAGAAAGAAAGAAAAAAGAGAGAAGAAAAGAAGAGAGAAGGAAAGAAAGAAGAAAAGAAAAAAGAAAGAAAGAAAGAAAGAAAGAAAGAAAGAAAGAAAGAAAGAAAGAAAGAAAGAGACAGACAGACAGACATGTTTAGCAATGGCTTAGAACGCAGCAGCGGAAAGTTCATTTTGAATTAAATGCATTTTCTCGCTTAAAACGTTTGTGTATAGGACAGCCCCCTTCAGCCTTTTATTGCCGTTCACCTCTTCTAATTAGCTACATAAATTAAACTACAGAAACAGAAATCAGAATATGGAAGAGAAGATTGAGATGAGCTTCAGCCAGTTTTGCAGAGTAGGGCTTTGTTTTTGTTTGTTTGTTTTAAAATTCAAACTTGGAACTCTCAGGCATGTTTACGATTTCTCTAAAGTAACCTTCTTTTATTCATTGGTCTTTCCAGAGCAATTCTCCATGAGATTATCCAAGCCAATACATTTACTTTTAGACTTATTCCCCAATAGGTAAACTTAGGCAGTTTTTTTATTTAAAGAATCCTCAATTAAACAATGTTTTCAATGTTCCACACTGGATTTAATATATCATCATTATAATATATACCACCACCATTTAAAATATTTAATGTACTCAGGTTTATCTCAACCATACCATTGAAAGTAGATTGCATTGAAATCAACAGGAAGTGTGCATAGAATTTGCAATCTTCAAGGCAAGAATTTAGAGGCACCAGCAAAGAAAGGGACAAAAAAGTCAAGACCTGAGTCACAGTCATGCAATCAAAATTATGAAAGTAAAAAACGGTGGCCACCATTTTAACTTTTTTGACCCCTTCCCTGCAGACATCTATGGAGGATGCTAAAGTCTTCCCCGCATCTCCTTTTCCGCTGTGTATTTCTGTAAACTTCTTCAAATGGCCACTTAGGGTCCTAGATCTGTCGACTGAGACGTGCTTTATTGGGATTTATAGCTTTATTGGGATTTATTCTAGGGGGTGTAATTTCGACCCACTTTGTGTAAGTCTAAATCACAGAGGGTGCAAAGCCAACCCTTTGTTCCCATGGGAGAAAAGTGTCACTGAGGATGCTTTTGGGTCTTTTAAAATGCATCTCTCAAAGTGGGAATTTTTTTTAAAGAGGGTTTTTGCTCGTTTATCCTCTGCTACCTTGCAGCCCCTTCTTATCCATCCAGATCCACAGGCAGGCTTACTTCAGCGCAGGCGCAACTTCGCTGCCCCTCGGAGACTGAATCGCCGCAGAGGAGTGGGTTTTCCTGGCAGGAGGTGGAAACCGGGAAAGGCAGAAACTCTTGTCAATTTAAAAAAGCAGTTGAGAAGCAGTGAGGGCGGCGGGCTTTCTTCGGGGGGGGGCAGGGGCCGCACATCAAGCGCGGCTGTTGGCCCGCCCCATCTGCCTCCCGCGGAGCCAAAGGTGAAAGGCTCCAGCAGGTAAAGGTTGCTCTGGGCCTCACAAGCGGTTCTCCTTTCTGCCCACCCAAGTTGAAACAAATCTGTTTGTTAAAGGCGGGGGGGGGCGGTGGATGGAGAAAGGGAAGAAATCCTCCATTCCCTAGGAAAGACGCTTGGCAGTCAAAGAAAGGAAGACAAAAAACATTAGTTCGCCTGCGTTTCTTGCTCTCTCTCTCTCTCGCCTCCCACACAAGGGCTGCAAAGTCCTCCCTTGGCCACTTAACTCTGCAGGCGCAAGAACCCAAGGGGGAAAAAAGCCTCCCGTCGGCAGAGAAGCAAGGAGAGGGAGAGGGAGAGAGAGAGAGAGAGAGAGAGAGAGGGCGCCAAGGAAGAGCGGGAGCAGGAAGAAGCGCGCATTCGCTTGGGGAGGTCTTCACCTTCCCTGGAAGTCCAGGGTCCCGGCAAGCGGGCTTGAAAGGATGTTCGGGGGGCCGCCTCCGGGCCTTCTCCTTTCCTGAGCCGATTTTCCGCCTTAGTAGCCACTAACTCAATCTGCTAACAAACCGCTATTGGGTCTTGGAAAAAAAAAAAAGAAGAAGAACCCAAGAAAACACAAACGAAAATCTTGGGCCAAGCGGGGGCGGAAGGCCTGCTTTGAAAGAAGCGGGGGAGGCGCCTGGGAACATTTGGGACAAAGAAGCGGCATCAGCATCCCGACCTACAACTACCGTA
This sequence comes from Bothrops alternatus, assembly GCA_034064705.1. Classification (NCBI taxonomy): domain Eukaryota; kingdom Metazoa; phylum Chordata; class Lepidosauria; order Squamata; family Viperidae; genus Bothrops; species Bothrops alternatus. The sequence goes on from JARGCV010000001.1 coordinate 16,323,137, forward strand.
GGAAGTGAGCCGCGTCGCAGCCGCTAGGGTGAGAGTCTGATGACACACGTCCAAAGGGGCCCCCTGAAGCAAGTTTCGGGCATCCTACAAGGGGCCAAACTAGCGGGCAGCGGACCTACATTCTGGAATTGGCTCATCCTTCCAAAGAATTGCTCTGAAATGACTTTGGTGGCGCGCAGCTAATGCAGCAATTGTGGGTTGTTGTTGTTTTTTTAGACTTCTAAACGCTCCCCCAACATTCTTCATCTGGTTATTAAATCTGGATTCAAACTATAACCTTAGCATACACTAAAAGCAAGCTGCTTGGGTTCACACGACGCGAAGGAGTCTGGCTATTTATTCCCAGCAGCCGGGCTTGTCGGGCGATCTGGTTCAGAGCGTCGTTTGGCTTCAATTCCCCAGGCCAGGGATAGCCAACCTTGGCTCTTTTATGATTCATGGACTTACAACTCCCTATGCTGGCTCAGGAATTCTGGGAGTTGAAGTCCATGAGTCATAAAAGAGCCAAGGTTGCCTACCCCTGCCCCAGGCCTTCAGATAGGACAGGGCCACCTTCTAGGCTGGCCTGTACTCTTTCGCCTTCTCTCCCTTCCAGTTGGGGCTAAGTGCAATCGCGGGGGGGGAAGAGGCGAGGAAAATAACAAAACATTTTCGCCAATAAAAACCCTCTTTAATAGGAAAGCGGTAACTCGAGTTGGCTGCTGTTCTTCTCAGCACGTCTAATAAGCTGCTTTCGCTTTTCGAAGCTCGCAATTAATGTCTGGCTGCGTTTTGCACCTTTGCCGGGGAGAAGGACCACCTGCCCTGAACGTGGGGGGGGGAGGAGGGGCGGCTTCCCAGGAACCCCACCCGCGGGAGAAGGCTGGGAGGTTCTTGGCCATTAGGCGCCCAATTCCCTTCCTCCCCTTTGCCTTTCTCTCCTGCAAGGGCCAACCTTCCTCTCGGGATCCTCGCTGGAGTTCTTGGGGCATTTTTCTCGGGCGACGCCGAGAGATTTTGCCAACCGGGTATCTTTGCGCGTCCTTCGACTGCCTAGCCGCTGCGGGGGCCACCTCCCTGCGCAGACGACGAGAAGGAACCGACGAGAATAACCGGTTTCGGCCGAAGCAGACCCATTCTTGGCATTTCTTTTCCACGACGCGCAAACCCGTGTACGTGTCGGGGGCTCACCCACCCCTCTTCAGAAGTTTGTTCTGGAGGAAGAGCCAGGAAGTTTGGGGGAGACTTATGGAATACGCTGAAGTGTGGCTGGGGAGGCTGGGGAGAGGCGAAGAGCGCCCCCCCACTTCCCCTTTGTCGCCAGTCTTGCGAGCCAGGAGACTGTGGGGCTCCCTAAATCCACTTCTTGGGAAATAGATCCCCTTTGGGCAGGGAGACCCGCGCGCGTCCCGCGTGTTAAAGCTTCTTCGCCATTTCTCTCCACCCCCCACCCCCGCATTTCTCCCTTTGGCAGTATCTGGTTCTGCGGTCTTTGAATGCGGTTAAACTTAAGATTCTGCTTTTTTTATCTGCTTGCGGCCTTTCCCTCTTCCTGCCTACCCGTCCCCCCTCCCCGATCCCCCTCTTCCCAGCCCTCCTTGCTGGGCTCCTGCGTCTGCGCCACTTCTGAATCTGACTTAAGTGAGTCAAGGCCGATCGCTCCGGCCTTGCTACGGGGGTTGCTGCCGAAGCATGTCTCCGGGCGCGCCCTTTTCCCCCTAGGTTTCACCGTTCCTTCTCCCCCCCCCCGGAGACCTTCAGCTATCGTTTCATTAAATGAGATTAATGGCCAGAAAACTCTCTCTCGGGCTCCCTGGAGTGGCTCCCTGGTAGGCCGCAGATGGGAGCTGGCCTGGCCTGGCCTGGCCTGGCCTGGCCTCCGGCAAAGTCGCTTCTGAGCGAGTGCCGGTCCTTTTTCTGACTTGCTGTTAGGGCAGGGAAGACATTGTCGGTCTCCAGCACCCCCAAGCCTGGCCCAGAAGCGAAGCAAGGACCTCTCCTCCCGGAAAGAAAGGGCGCTCGGCCTAGCCCAGGGGTCGGCAACCTTGGCTCTTTTATGGCTGGCTCAGGAATTCTGGGAGTTGAAGTCCACGAGTCATAAAAAGAGCCAAGGTTGCCTATCCGTGGCCTAGCCTCATTAGGCTCCTGGTCCCATTTGAGGGCTAAACGGCCACTCAGAGTAAAGTCGTGTTGCGCGGGGGGGGGGTGAGGTGGGGGGGAGGCTTTCCCATCAGATAGGCCTCTAAGCCAAAGAAGAACCGATTGGATTGTGATCACAGGCATTTGAGAGGAGATCGTTCAAGCTCTCCCTGGGGCCAGGCCGCCTCTCTCCTCTCTCGCTTGATTTCACTCGAAAGCCAAACAGGAAGGTGTCAGCTTCTCACACCTTTAAAATTCCCCCCTGCCCCCTGGATTCCCCCAAACGTTTGTCCAATTTGAAACGTTTTCAAAGTGCTTTATGGAAGAATCACTGGGGGGGTCTCCGAAACATGGAACTGCACCCTCACTCTCTGAGCAGTTGAATGTAAAAACAAAAAGGAGAGAAGGAGGGAGGGAGGGAAGGAGGGAAGGGGAGAGAGAAAGAAAAGCCACAGGAAAAAGTGTTTGGGAATAGCACCTGCACTCAAAATTTTTAAATTTACCCCTTCAAGGAAAATCAAGGAATCTTTTGATATTTCCTCATCAGCGATTATACAATTAAATCCTTGGGGCTTAATGTTGAGGAAGGAGGAGAAGAAAGCCTAAAACTTTCTGGCTTCTTTTTTTCTTTCTTTCACACACACTAGATTTTCTATCCTTGGCACTGTTCTCCATCCCCATGTTAGACACCATGCCTGTGTGTGAACACCTCTCAGGTGCACTTATTGCTGTGAATAAAAATTACCTTGGCAGTTTGAAGATGCCTGTGTTCAGTCAGATGTGCCCTGTGTTCAGTCAGATGTGATCTTATTAGCAATGTTCTTATTTGGGAATAGATTATATTAAACCCAAGGATTCAAATTTGAAGAGACAAAATGATGGCGAGAATTACAGTAAAATGATCTAAGAAGTAAGTGGAAAACACTTTTGAGTTTTTACAGTTGAGGAAATGTGTGAATTGGAGACTGGGTGGTGCATACTGGGAGTGGGCTAGAGATGCTATCAGGTTCTCATGTGAAATCCAAAAATAGTTTTCTTCCCCCACAGAAAAACTATTTTCCATCAGTAACATATGTTTTAGAAAATATAATTAAATGGTACTCCACACCAAATTCTGACCACGCTAGATTTTAATCAATAAACAACACTATTGTCAGTTTCTGAACAACACTATTTAACTAGGTTTTACCCATTTGATGAGTAGTTCTCCTTTTAATTCCTTATCGAAAATTCCTTATCCTTTAATTCCTTATCAAAAATTATTTTTACTCAGGGATGGCACCATTGACTTCCAGTAAACTTATTTTTTCTAAATTCGTTTACAAAAATAGCTTTTATTTACAAAACACTTTCCCCCCTCCTTTTCAATTAACAGAAAATGTGGGGTTTGACAAACTGCAAAATTCAGGCAGGATTTTAGAGAAAATCAAATCCGCTGCTTTACACAGATTGAACTTCTGTCTGAATGTACAATTCAATCCATTGCTTGCTTATATAGACAAAGATCACAAACTCAGTAATGCCTGCTCCCAGGTAAAAATTGTAACTTTAAAAGATTGCAAACTAAATAGGATTCATAATCCTTCTGAAACAGAGCTCCTCCCTTACAATGGTAGAAATTGATGAGAAAAAAAAGACTTTTACTTTTTTTCTCCAAAACGACGGCCCAACCCATTCTTTTAATTCATTCTCAACATATAGGTGTGGGGAAGAGGGTGTTCCTCCCACTTTTGTTACATACGGAGAAAGAATTATTGTTGTTATTAAATATAATTAAATAAATATTATTATTTGAACTTGTATGCCGCCTGACTTTCAACGATTCTGGAAAGTGGACTACCACTAGCAGGTCAGAATGTATATAGCAATCTTAATCCTCTTTAAAAAAAAAAAAAAAAGTAACACAAAACCTGCACCGGGAAGTAGTTGGAGGAGACGCCCTCCAAAGTCACTTCTCAGTTCTAGGGTAGTAGTGCACACTGCTGTCAGATCGCCCAATGCAAACCACAGCGATATTTTTAAGATCGCTGCCATAAATCCACTCTCTGAAGTGGCACCAGCTCCATTGCTAGGGGAAAGTTCTAGGCTGGAACATTTCAAGGGCGCACACTTTCCTAGTCGTTTCCCGCGTTTTAATTCTCGAGTAAAACGTATTCAAACATCAAAGACAAGCTGGGAAATCTACCTATTTTTGCCCTTTATCTAGATGTGCCGGCATACATTCCGAAGGTGGTTTCAGCCAACATCTGTTTTACATTCCGATTTGCTCTCGCGTCTACTGGGAGCCTTGGATTGCAAAGGCGCTGACCCGGGGTCTTAGACCGGGGTGCTCAGGCGTGGAAAGTCCATTCCCAGGAACGTACCTTTTGCCTTTCCTTCGTGCGCCGAAGAGCTCGCCTGCGACAAGCGGGACTCGCTCAAAAGCCCGGTTCACAAAACCAAACGGAGCAAGAAAGAACGCACGTGCAAAACGCTTTAAACCTCGCCGCTCGCGGGCAGAGGATCAGCGGCCGGCAGCAGCCTTTCTATCTGGCTAATTATCTCCTGCCAACCAGCCGGCAACTCTAACCAGATCAGCCTGGGGGGGGGGAGGAAGCGGCCCTGGGCAGAGCACCGCTCCCCGCTGCGGGCGGCCTCAGCTTTCCCCGCCGCGGCCCGCTGGAGCCGGTCCTCGCCTGGCCACCAGAGAGCCTCCCGAGGTCGCTCCGAAGCGGCCAGGTGCTGGCTACGAGCCAAGGCGAGCGCTGGGCACCGGGAGACCTGGCTTTATCCCTCGGGGCCACGCGAGGCCAGCCGAGGGGAAAGGGAGGCAGGTCTGCTGTGCCTCCAGGAGCCGCCGGCGCAAAAAAAGGCGCGATCGTTCAGCGGCAACCCCGCGCTTGGTGGTTGCTCGCCAAACGCGCCCTTTCCGCGCTGAAGAGCGAAGGTTGGAGCAGGGCGCCCGGGATCCCTCCTGCCGCCGGCTGGAAGACACCCGAGCTTCCCGCTTTCCCTTCTCCGGCCTTGCGGGAGGCGTCCTCACGCCTCCAGGGTTTGCTCAGCTCGTTTCCAGGGCCGCCTCCTCCTCTTCCTCCTCCCCCTCCCCGGAAGGCCTCAACGTCCCGGGCACAAAAGGGATTTTTTGTTGTTAACTCCCCCCCCCGCTGCTGCGTCCTGGCGGGTGGGGGGGCCGCGCGGGAGAAGGCCCTGGGGCAGATCCACCTGTGGTTGACCTCCCCCCTCCCTCCTCCTCCCCTCCTTGCACGTGTGTCATCAAAACAAAAAGAGGGCGAGGAGCAGCCGAGAAGTAAATACTGAGTAATAAACAGCAATCAAGAGGCGAAACTGAAAGAAGCGGCCTAGTTGCTGAACGACCTTGTCAGGGTCTCTCTCCCCCCCCCCGCGCCCGCTTTTATTGAAAGCAGCCGGGCTGGGTGGGCTGCCGTCTGCAAGCGCACCCAAGTGGAAGCCTGGCTTGCCCGATCTTGTCAATGCCGGGGAAGTCGGAGAGGCTGCCGGAGAGTTAACTCTCCCGCTCTCCCGACAAGCAGCCGCGATCTCAAGAGAGGGGTGGTCTTTACTGCTGGGCCCTTTTCCGGGCAAGCACATCTGGGAGTCAGTCCGGGCCTGCTGCCCTTGTGTGAAGGAAGCCGCCTTTGCCCCAAAAAGACGCTTTTGGAGCACCTTTTGTCCCTAGGCTGGGGATCTGATTATACCCAGTCAAGCTTCACTTTACACACCAGTCCTGGAGGCCTTCCTTCCTTCTCGGGATCAAGCATCTCAGGGACGCTTGAAACAGCCTGAACTATACTGCTTTCCCACGAGAGGAAGCAAATTGCACTGATTTTGGGGACAGCCACTATCAGAAAACCTGGGCACAAAAAAATAAAATAAAAAAAAATTTGCACCAGGCCCGTGTGCCCCTTCTGTGCCTGCATTGAAGCCATTTTCTTAACCAAGTGCCCCCCAGATTTGTTGGCCTAATATCATTCCCACTCATGCATTTTCGTAGGTACTTTGTGGGGGATAAAATAGAACTCCTATTCCTCTCCCTCCCTCCCTCCCTCCCTCCCTGCCAAGGCGCATCTCCAGCCTGTCCCCAAATCTACTGTTTTGTCAAGGAATCTAATCCTCGGAAAAGTTGGCGGTGACTGCTGGAAAGGCAGGAAGTTACTTGTGCCATTGGAAATCCACTAAATCAGCAAAGGAGCTCTCAGAGAAAGCCTCCCCCTCTGCCTCTCTGGTTTTTCTCATGAAGGAAAGTGGAGGTGGGGGGGGAGAGAGAAGGGAGAGGACATTGGTTCAAAAGAATGAATGGCCCAAGAGACAAAACGGTCTTAAGCATAGCGCCCCTTTCTGTTATCCCTGGGTCAGCTGGGTGAGGTCAACAATGCTTTCCAATGCTTTTTTCGGTGGTACCTATCCTCAGAAGTCCAAAAGCTGAACTGTGAGTGGATTTGAGGAGCACCAGTAGCAACTCCTATGAAGTTTCCGTAAGAAATTTTTCCTACTCCATTCTCTCTCTCTTTCCCCTTGAACAAAACAGAAACTGAATGGAAAGGCAGTAGCCACCCGCAGTCCCTTCAGTCCAATTACCTTCTCTCTTTCCCTGGGCTTCTTCTTATGCCCAGCAACAAACGCAAGGGCTTCAAACTGGCTAAAACTGAAGTATACAAAATTCTTCCTATGGAGATGAACACAAGCTTGCACTTAATTCTCTTGCCCCCAGTGAACTCAAAGGTTCTTTCCGAAACTTTCCTTTGCTCATTGTATTTTTATGTGTATTTTTATGACCCTGCATAGATTATGAGATTCCGTAAACATAGCATTCTATATTCACCATGCAAAACTGATATTCGATTCAAAATTGTTTTTAGAAGAAGCCTAAAGATTCCTGCCTCCAACACCGGCATTTAAGCTAGTCAAGAGAAAAGTTAGGATACAGTAATCCATCCAAAAAGTATACTACTGCCATCAACTCTCCCTAAATCAGGCTAGATAAGCATGCTACTACCGGTAGAGACCAGCTGAAACCAAAGATATGTGCAGATATGTGAAACCCGCTTCACTCAGTTCAACTAGATGCAGGACCCAGTCTTAAAAAGAGACATCAATCAATATCAAGAACCTGTTAAAACCAAACTATTTTTTTCCATTTGAAATTTTAAGTAGGTCTATTTTGTTTGAATTATTCCAATATCTTTAGATGAAGCCATTTAAAATTTTAGCCCATTTTCTTTGGATTGTATTTAAGAAACTAAAATGTAACTCATTTCAAAAGTAAATAAGACTTTATCCGAAACCAAGGATAAGTTCTATAAATTCTAAATTTAAATTTCCATTTGATTCCTTTGAGATTAAATCCCATGTGACTTAATGCAATTCCCTTCAAAATAGATACAAAATAGATACAAAATACACAAAGCCTCAGCGCATCGCCCTTCTGATAATTCAAAACGTTTTTTTAAAGAAACAATTTTTTTAAAAAAAGATTACTACAATACTGCAATGGCTTGTGATTTAATTCCTTAGTGGGAATAAAAATAAAAATCCAAACAACATAGATTCAGTCCTACCCTGTTTCTGAGCCCCCCCTTTCTTATCTCCTTAGAGGCCCCACTGAGGTGAGGCGCTGCCAGATCGATCAATTCTTAATTAAATTAGTCTGAATTTATTTACTATTTGTGGCCCTTAACAACCCAAGGACAATTGCTGCCAAGTGTTGCCTTAGATTAGATCAGGGATAGGAAGTTGCTTTCTCTTGAAAATTTACACCAGGGGCTTAGCAATAGAGCTTCTCTTCGCTGCTCCTCTGACGGGTAGATCAGTCGCTCTCTGCTAAAGGTAGATCGCATTGGTTGATTGGTTAGTTGTTATGGAAAAGAACTTCCTTGCTTCCCTCAAACTTCTGTATTCAGGAATTGACCTGAAGGTGAGCAAGACTTAACCTTATGCCCCTGCAGCCATCCCCCAAGGCAATTTATTCTATTTAAGAAAGGGGGGGAAAGGCAGAGAAATTATGAAAGAAGGTGGGTGGGAATCCAAACCATTGGTAAGACAAGGAAGCAGGGGCCACCTTAAGAATCAGGTAATGACCTTACAGGAATCTTAAGAGCTTAATTTGGCATTAGTTTTGGTGGGCTAGAAAGGTAGGTGAGGCCACAACAACAACATTAGAAGTCCTTATGGTGCTTCTGTGCTCAAATGCTTTCACACTTACATTTTGAAAATTAAAACAAAAATAACACACACACAATCCTAATAGCAGCCCCTTGGTCGAGAAGAAGGAAAAAAAGGGGGGGGAGGGATAAACATTTAGGATCCAATCTGAGTCACTTTTAGTTAAGAATGTTTCATATAAATGAATAATCAATAAAGAGTGCAAAGGCACAAATAACTATTAGAAAGGCAAACATGCTGTAAAATGCTTTACATACTAGGATGAGAGAGAGTGGGACAGAAACATATTAAAAATAATGTAGAGTTTGAAAGGTGCAGTATTAGACATGCTTGCTCAGAAGAAAAAGTCCTGCTGTGTAAAAGTACTGAGACATGAAATCAGAAAATGCTGCTAAAAATAGCAGGTTTACATACACCCATTATTTGTTTCTGGATCTTTTTATGACTTCTGTAAAGCCGCCTTCCTTTATGCGTCATATGGCAGTGCCTGTAAGTTCAATTAGCCAAATGCCTTCCTGACCTTTAGTTCTAATGTTAGTCAATTGTGATGGCTTGTCTGCTCAGATTTTTGTGAATTTTTCTCCTAGATTCCAGAGATATAGTACACATAAATCTCAAAAATGTAACAATAATACTTCTATCCAAGCAAGTGGTTGATTCAGAGCATTTTTTATGATCACTTTTAACTTCATCCAAAGTCTATTTGGCAGTGTATTCCATTGAAATCAATGCAAAATAGATGAACTCAATGGGTTTACTTACTGATAAAAAGAGTTCAGCAGTGATAATATAAATTAAAACTGATTTGCTAGCACTCAAAAGCTTTTCAGGCAGTTACTTGGTTGTTTTTTTTAAATACAAAACTATTGTTTTAATTTAACACTAAAAATAATGATTCTATTCATGACTTTGGCTTACAGATTCTTGAAAAATTAATTTAAAAAGAGGGATTAAATACCCAGACGTAAATGCTCTTGGTCCAATTGAATGGTAATTTATTAATAAACAAGTCAATAACTTCAAGGTTATCTTCAACAACAACACAAAGGAAAATGATAAAATGATAAAATAAGACTAATACAACCCCCCTTTTTCTTATATAATGGAAGAAAAAAAAAAGAGCGTTTCAGGTAATTTTAAAGTCAGTTGTTTTGGGGTGTTTTTTTTTCCGGATGGGAGAGGGGCAAACATTTTGGGTGTTTGGTCCAAACGATCCAACAACAGATTTAAAAATAAATTACTATGTTCCATTTACACTTTAAAACAAGTCTTTGCGTTATAAAACAGCCCTTTCGGGGAAAGCGAGAGAAAAGGAGAGAGAGAGAGAGAGAGAAGAAAGAACGCATGTACTGCGCAATCCACGTTGCGTAGGAGTCAATGGGCAAAACTTCTTACTGCTTTTTGAAACGGCCCCGCGCCTCGTTAAAGAGTGGCGAGGCCCTCGTCGAAGTCCGTGGCAAAACTTCCACCCATGTTGGGAGCCACGGGGCAGTCTCGTTTCGCGGCCTGCCTTGCGCGCTCCGTTGAGGGGGATGCGCCTCCTCGGTCGGCATCCAGCCGGGTCGAGCGCAAGGCAGGCAGCCAAAGCAGGCTGGCGCAGGAGAGCGCGCAGATGGAAACGGGGGGGGGCTGCTCTGGGGCGGGGTGGGGTGGGGGGGAAGGCAGTTTTCAAAGGGGTGTGTGTGTGGGTGGGGGGGGGAAAGCATACAAACTTACGTGTTATTGGTGTAACACTGTCCTTAAACAAACCATGACTTAATTATTTATTGGGCAAATGCGGCCTTTTGCACTGCTGAATAGTTTTTTCCCCCTCCCCTTTGGTTTGGTGGGGAAAGAAGGCCGGAGGGCCCGGTTGGAGTTCTTATCACTCGGCTGCCGCCGCCGCCGCCTTCCCTTTCCCGCTCCCGGCGGTCAAAACTTGCTGCAGTCGTAGACGAAGGCGCCTGAAGGGCGATAAAGGGTTTGGCTGGCGGGAAAGGCCATTTGGCAGCTGCTGGCCGCGGCGCTGCCATTACCCGGAGAGTTGTTCAAGCCCAGCCGCTGGGAGGCCTCGAACATTTCCCTCACGGCGTGGAAATTCTGTTGCTGGCCCGGGTAGCCCGCCGGGGAGGAGGCCGACGTGGCCGCGGCAGACGAGGCGGGCGCCAAATGCGTGAGCTCGCCCACCGCCGAGGCTTGGTTGAGGTACCAAGAGGCCAAGCGGCCGCCGCCTTGCGGGTGCCCCTCCGGAGGGCTCAGGCTGAGGGAGGAGGCGCTGCTGCTACTGCTGGCCGCCAGGCTGTACTCGGGCAGCGGGTCCGGCTCGACGGGGCTGCTCCCCAGGTGGCCCCCGCCGCTTCGGTCCCCTCCGCCGTTGCCCCCCGTCCCTCCCCCGCCGCCGGCGGCGGCGGCGGCGGCGGCGTAGAGACTCATGGCCTGCAAGTTGCAGTGGTAACTGCTGCTCGTGTTGGTGCCGCCGCCGCCCGCTGGCGAGGCCGCGCTTCCCGCGCTGTTGGTGGTGTTGCCGCCCTGACTGCAGGGGGCGCTGTAGAGCGAGCTCTGCGCCGCGGCCGCCACCGGGGAGTAGCAGCTGCTCAGGGCCAGAGAGGCTGTCCTGGAGGTGGAGGCGGTGGACGAGGAGGAGGACGAGGAGGCCGCGGAAGAGGCGGCGGACGGCGGCAAAGCCAGGAGCTCGGCGGAGGCGCCTTGCGGCGAGCTGCGCAGGGAAGTCATGATTATGTTGTCCACGCTGAAGCCGCCGCCTCCGCCTCCCCCGCCGGGATGATGATGATGCGCCGGGGGATGATGAAGGGCGGCGTGGTGGTGGGGGTGCGGATGATGGTGATGCTGGTGCGGGTGCGGATGGTGGGGGTGGTGCTGATTCTGCGGCTGGGACTCGGCTGCTCCGCTGGACTCCAAGCCCAGCGCTCGGCCACCGCGCGGGCTGCCTCCCCCTCCTCCGCCGCCGCTGGAGAGGCTGCTGGTGCTGGAGCTCTCGGGGCTTTCGATCTTGGGCACTGGCGCTCCTCCCAGCGGGGACAGGGCTTGCGGGGGAGACGCGGAGCCGTTCTCCGTCTTGATGTCCTGAAGCCTGACGGGAGGAGGTGGCGGCGGCGGCGGCGGCTGCTGGCCTCCCTCTTGCGGCTGGTGCCGAGGAGGCGGCGGCGGCGGCGGCTCCTTAAGTTGGAGGCGCTCCTTCTCCTCCTTGTCCTTAACGGCGTCTTTTTTCTTGAAGCGGCGGCGGCGGCGGAGGAAGGAGCCGTTCTCGAACATGTTGTAGGAGTCCGGATCGAGGGTCCAGTAGCTGCCCTTGCCGGGCTTCTTGTCGTCGCGGGGCACCTTGACGAAGCACTCGTTGAGCGAGAGGTTGTGCCGGATGGAGTTCTGCCAGCCCTGCTTGTTGTCCCGGTAGAAGGGGAAGCGCTCCATGATGAACTGGTAGATGCCGTTCAGCGTGATCTTCTTCTCGGGCGCGTTCTGGATGGCCATGGTGATGAGCGCGATGTAGCTGTAGGGCGGCTTGACCAGGTCCTTGGGCTGTGGCTGCGGTGGGTACGGCCCGTACGGCCTGCCTATGCCGCCCCCGCCGCCGCCGCCCCCGCTCGGGTACTGCTCATGAGCTGCTGGGTGAGTCGAGTACATGCTCATGGGGGCAGGCATGGCCGCGTAGCCCCCTCCGGCTGCCGCCCGGTAGTAGCTCTGCTCGCCGCCGAGGTAAGGTACCACTCCCAGCGAGTTAGGGCTGGACACCGAATAGCGAGCCTGCATGGCCTCCCTTCCAGCAGTCCAGCCGGACCAAGCAGCAGCAGCAGCAGCAGACTGGCCTCCTCCTTCGCCGCCGCCTCCGCCGCCGCCTCCTCCTCCCCCGCCGCCGCCTCTTCTGCTTTCCCCCCTCCACCCCTCCGCAAATCCGGAGCCAAAAAAGTATAAACCAGGAGAGGCGACCAGGATGTTCCTTTTTTCCAAAAAGAAGAAGAAGAAAAAGAAAGGGGGGGGCGAACCAACAAACCCCCCCTCTGGATCCTATGCGGTTTTCTCCCCTCTTCGGCTCAAGAGTGCAACAAAGAAAATGGTCTCAAAAAAATAATGAGTAAATAAAACAGCCAGCGAGGAAAGGAGGAGGGGTGAGAGGGGGGGGACTCGATCTCCTTCCCTTCCCTTCCCCCCTCCTCCTCCTGGTTCTTCTTCTTAAACCGAGGCGCCGACACTCCACGGAAGCGGCCGCCGCCGAGAAGAAAAGTGAGTTACTTCCATCGGGCGTAAAAATAGAAACGCGCGCCCGCGCGCACTCACAGGAGCCCACACTCCGCTTCTGGAGTTGTTTTTTCCCGCGGAGCTCGCCAACAGGTTGACAAACGCTGTCCCAGCCAGGCGGAGTAAACAGCAGGGAAGAGAGGACGAGGGGGGAAAAAATGTGGAAGGGAGAGGCCCGGTCCGGATATTTCTCCCTTTCTCTTCGCCCTTCTCCTCCTCCTTTCTGGTCTAAAGCTGAGCTTGGGGCGAAAGATCCACCTTCTCGCGGGTTGAAGCGCTGCCCCCGATCTCCGCCTCGGCTTCCCTCTCCCTCGGCCCAGCCGCGATCTGCTCGGGAAGGCACCGGGAAAAAACTTCTGAACTTTTGAGCATCCGCCGCCGAGGCAAAGACTTTTTTACGCACTCGCTGGAGTTTTTTTTTTCCCTCTCCCCCTTTTTCTTTCCAGGCCACGAAGCTCCGCCCTGCCCCGGACTGCGCAGCCAATGAAAAGGCGGAGGCGAGTTCTGAATGGGCGTCGGGAGAGAAATGTTGCTGCTAGGACGCTGGAAGCTGCCGCCGCCGCCCGGTGAATTACAGTTCTGAGACCGGCCACACACACACGGTGGACCCCCTCATCCATCTCCCCCCTCCCCATATACGGCTTCTCTAGCCCCCTTCCTTGCCCAGGACGTTAGGTGGATCAAATGGCAGTGTCTGCTCGTCCGGAATGAAAACATGCGCGCACACCCAGTCACTCATCGAGAGGCAACGCCGCTTTAACCACAGTAATATCTCTGTTAATACCACTAGGCATTGGGAAGGCTTTGAAGAAGATTAACCGAGCTTGCGATAGGCTCAAGGTTAAGATTTCGTGGGGAAAAGAGAAGATTGAGCTGGAGGGGGATTAAGGTGGTAGCAGAAGATAAGAGGGAAGGAATAGAGCTGTGCTGAACGTGGGAGAAATCGCCCAACCCGTATGAAGAGGAGGGCTAATATCTCGATTTGACCCGGTCGCAACCACGGTTGCACCGTGGTGGATTTCCAGGGCTTTTTCATCAGACTGCACCTCCTTTTTTTTCCATCCCAAGGCAAGGGTTCGGAAAATGGGGATCTAACCCACCGTTTGGACATTTAAAGTGGCAATATAAATGACAACGTCAAGGGGAAACGTGTAAACGGGGACCTTAACTCTTCGCGTGTGTCCAAACAACAAAACTGAGATTTTGCTATGCATCTTGCAAAAGAAATTCACAGCTATGAGAATACAGCGCCTCGAACCGTCTCTTTAACAAACTCAGCCACGATCTTAAATATTTTGGGCAAATGTGGATATTTATCGGCAACCTGGATCCGAGAGGGCTCTCTTCTCATTCCGGTTTGGGCAAATCAGAAGGCTCTCACTCGCCTGACATCGCTCACATTCCTCTGATACTCTCATCTCCCCCACCCCACCCCACACACTTTGCTTTAAGCTTGGCGGACTCTGCTCACCACCTCGCCCGGCCTGAATGGCAGCGACTTACAGCCACCCCGGGGTTCCCACAGCTTCGTCTCAGCGCATGCCTCGCTTGGCCTGGCCTTGGGTTGCCCGAGCGATTGTCCCTGACTCTCTGATCTCCTCCATGAGGCCCTGCCAACGGCCCTTTAGGCACGCTTGCTTCTTTCCACAGCCGCCCAGAGTTTTCTTGGAGGTCACTGCTTCTCCCAGAGTGGCCAGGGCTGCGAGAGAAATGGCAGATGGCCTTCCAGTCTTCCCAGATCAAGGTGAGAAGGAGAGAGAGCCCCCACCCCTTGTTCCCAAGTCCCCATAACCTCAACCTTTCCTGCTCCAGACAGCTGTCTGATCAAACTTCCAGGGATAGATTTCTTTCTCTAACACTTGACCAGCTTTTGACAAGTTTTCAGAAAGGCAGGCAGGCAGGCAAGCAGGCAGGCAGGCAGGCAGGATGGATTTAGGAAGACCTGTGTGTACCTAGGGTGTGTGTATATGCGATACACAGAAAATTCCCCCCCCCAGTTAACTTTATTAAGCCTCTGTGTTGATGTGGGAGGAGAATTTAACGAGTGTGGGGTCACACACACCCCTTCCCCATCACATTGACTTCTAATTAAATAAACCCTGAAGAGGAGAACCAAGAAAGACGGCTGCTGATTTTGGGGGAGAAGGGAAGGAGGAGGAGAAATCCGGTGGACTCCCACTTGTGAGTGCCTGGTTCTAAAGCAGTACATTTCAGGATGGTTTGAAAGAAGATGGGTCAAGGAAAATGCTTGAATATATCACTCTACAGCAGTCTAGCAAGGAAAGTTACAAGGCTGGGATGGGTGGGGGGAATTGTGTTTAGATTTTACCCTGGCACCGGTTCTGTTATGTACTTATTTTCCCAGCCCGCTTCTTTCAGAAGAATTCTGAGAACCGCTTTTGGTAGACTTTGATAGAAACACTGTAAGGGTTGAAGAGAAGATTAACTGGGGACGGACTTAAAGGCCCCCTTATTGAGGACAGGGCTTGGCCAAAGCCCAGAGCCCCTAAAAGCTCATTCAGGCTTCAGAGATGTCCTTCTATTGATCCTCACCAGTTCTGGATTTTCCATGGTGCCCTATGCTGTGGGGCCTTTCGGAAAGAGTGACAAAAGTAGCCCAAAGAAATGTCCCTTTTGTCTCTCCAATCACAGCCCCAGGCCAGTGTTACTTTCCTGGCCTTTTAGTGAAGATTGGTTGTCCTTACAGCATCACATCTCAGCTGGACCTAACAACAGAATGTGTTTTTCCTTCCCCCAGATCCTAGCCATCTTTCTATGACTTGATAATTGTGACTTGATTAATCATTAATAGGAACTATTTTTAAACATGCCAAGGACTGGAAGGGGGGGAGGGAAATGGGAGAATGCGAGAGGGGTGATACCAGCGGCTTACTTCATCCCAAGGTGTTAATTTGTCCCTTTACACAAACAGCAAATTCTGTCACCCACCCCATCCCTTTCTCTGAGCCCCTTGGAGGCTGGGCAATGTATATCCTCCAGATACTTTTCTTTCCTCTTTTACAGCTGAAGCAATGAGCCGGCAGTTCCTCTGTTACTCCAGCCGTAGCCAACTTTGATTTAAGCCTGCCCTTGCTCCAAAAAAACATCTTTGGCTAGTATTTCCTCCCCCCATTGCTCCTGAAAGCCAATTGTAGGTAGAAGCAGGGAGGGGGTGTTGGGGTGGACAGCTGAAGTGAGCTGTTCCTGCAAACTCCTGGCTGGGCCAAGGCTCTTGGGCTGACCTTTATTTGCCAGCGAAGATTTATTTATTGCCAATATTTATTTGTTGGAAAATAAATCCCATTGAGTTCAATAATTATATTTCATTCTCCCTTCTCTCTCCCCCCATTTTGCCAATGCTATTTATTTTATTTATTTATATCCCACCTTTATTATTTTTTTTATAAATAACTCAAGGCAGTGAACATACCTAATTGACTTTCCTCTTCCTGTTTTCCCCACACCAGCTACCCTGTGAAGGACTGAGAGAAAGAGTGATTGGCCCAAGGTCGCCAAGATAGCCAAGGTGATAGCTGTCCTCTTCAGCTTTAGTTTGCAGTTATGTCCTGCCAAGATCCCTGGATATTATTCTTCAGCCGAGGGGTGTAGCTCCAGACCACCCATAGGGCATTGCCCCTTTCAATTCAGCAGAATTTACTTCTGAACTGTCTGTCTAGAATTGGGCTACCATGTTTACCGGATAGCCTTAAACTTTTAAACTTGACTCCGAAGTGGGACTGTCAAATATCGTGACATCCCTTGTTTCAAGCAAAAGTTGCTGAAAAGCAAGGCCTCTTGCTTTGCTTCTGGGCAATCTGTGGCAGTTGTGGAAGGAACCACTTGTGACTTGGGTGACCAGAGTCCCTGTCTCTGGTGTAATTATGACAGTCATTCAGGAAAAAGAGATCATTTGAGTTCTCTGTTCAGGGATCCAGTGCCTGGTTTCCCCCCCCCCCCCCACCTGGTGCTCTCCAGATGTATGGGACTACATTTTTTTTAAATCATCGGCATAATTGATAAGTTTTTTTGACTAAGCATGATCGGAGGATCCAACGCATTTCGAGGGGACCTGGTTGGGGATGCTTGTCAAGTCTATATTCCACTACCAAGGCGATGCTGGAATCCGAAGAGGTGTGTGGATGGAAAGAACGCTTTCGACTTTCTCCCCACCAGCGAAGCTGAGTTCCCAGCGCAATTCTGTCTCCTCTTTTCGAGATTGCAGTTTTACAGATCCCTCTCCTGGACCTACGGGCAGATTTGTCCCTGAGAAAGGCCATTCGATTTGAATAGGTCCTAAATCTAAACCGAAAAGTCTCAGAGTGACTTCAGCGGACAGCTCGTCTTCATTCCAAATATCTGCATTTAAGGATGGCCGGCTCGGGACTTGTTCTCCTTGTTTTACATGCTCCTCTGGCTTGGGAGCAAGATCACGGCTGATCCTGAAAGTATCGGCTTTGACCACAAAGAAGACTCGTTTCCAGTTCAATTCCATGAAGGGGGCAGATCTGGCTACCGGTTCAACCGCGTCGAAGCCATAAATAAAATGGATCAAGCGAAGCGGATTGAAATGCTGGTGACTGCAGGAATAAGGAAGGAAAGCAAATTAATCGACGCCTAAGATTTTACTTTTGCAAGACAGACATCCCCCCCCCCGAAAATATTCCCAGATCAGTTTGGAGGAGGGAGGAGGAGTGGATAGCTGCTGGACATTATACTCCCGGCCATTCCAGCTTTCCTTGCCCATAGGGTTTTTTATTTTTTGTCTGCTCATTTGTTTATTTTGAAGACGTGGGACTACTAAGCCGAAGGAATTTGGAGTGGGGGCTTGGCTCACAAAACTATCCGCAATGAACATTCAACGACCTGTAGGCAAAACCTTTTTTTTTTTTTGGTCCAAAATCAGTGTTTTCTGTTTATTGGGAGCGAATTTACGAAGATCCGGTGCGGAGAGGGCTTTTCCTCCCTCTCATGTCAGCGAGATTTACTTCTGAGAAAGCGTTAGTGCTAATTTAGAAGATCCACTTCTGCGGTGTCTGCGCAGTTCCAGCCCCGCTCCTTCTGTTCCTGTACCTTTAGGGCCAATCTTCTCCTCTGGGCTCAAGAGGGATCCAAGCGGCGCGTAAAGAGAAGGGGGCGAGGGGAGGACAGCAGTGAGGGAAAAAAAAAAAAGGTGAAATAGGATTTTACTCCCGCTGGAAGAGCGGGGACGCCGTCCTTTAAAGCAACGCGCAGCGAAGAACTAAACCCCAGAAGCTCGGCTCGGAGGACTAAAGGGCGCTGGTGAGGCACAAGCAAGCATCGCTTTCCAGAAGAGATCCTACCGGGGGTGGGGGGTGGGGGAGGAATCCGTCTGGCTAGCTCGCAACCCGATCCCTGCAGATCTGGAGTATGGAAGCACCCCAGGCGTATTCGAGCAGGTGCTCCCCAAGGGAAGGTCGCTTTCTAGATCTAAAGATGAAAAACGAACCCATTTAATCTGAAGGACGAACTCCCATTAACAACCTTCCTGATTTCTCTCCCTCGCTTGCCAGAGGCGATGGGGGGGGGGGGAAGGGAATCGAAAGAAAACCCCGTTCGCACCAGAAAGTTTTTATCCTCTTTTTCAAGGCCTCTCTCGTTCGCGCTTCCCCATTTTTTCCCCCTTGGTCCCAGCTTGCTTCCTTCCAGTCTGCCTCGGCTTTTCGAAGGCCTGGAAGGGAGGGCAAAGGCGGGAGAGGGTTACGCGCAGAGGGGTTCCTTACCTTTCTCCAACTTAAAGGCCAGCCAGAGAGGAGAGAACTACAACTTCCATCATTCTCAGCCTGACGGCTAGCCGCCTGATGGGAGCTATTGCCCAACACCTCTGGAAGGCGTTAGGTAAGGGGGCATTCACAATTGGTGCTTCTCAGCTTTCTAGGACAACCCGTTTTGCTTATTTGAGCGCGGGCGAGAAACCCTAACTGACCTCAATAGATAGAGGGATACAAATCCATCCTGACTTCATGACTTCTCAGGAGTAAACCCATGGAGTACTATTGTCTTTCCTGGCGGGGTAAATCGTGGACCCGCGGCTCTCCTCTCAGCGGGCATTACGCGCTTATCTCCTGCCCTTGTCCCTTTTTTCGGAAAGCCCGCCCGTGCCAGTCCAATTTTGCATTTGTTAACAGCTTGAAAAGCAACACCCAACCGCCTTAAGATTTGCAAAAAAGGGCGAAAAGCGAGGGTAGCTGCTTGCTTATTCAGCAGTGGGGGGAGGGGGAGGGGGGGAGGAGAAAGTCCCTCTGCACAGGCTCAGGGGCAAGTGGGACCCGGCGGGGCAATTCAGTCTCCCGCCAAGGGGTGGGTGTGACAGAAACTGGCTGCCTCGCTTCCGCAACTGCCCTAAAATAAACGCTCTTCTCCAAATCAGTCTGATTGTTTTTCCTCCTTGCGCATGCGTGTAGGAACCGGCGGAGGGCGCTGCGCGTCCCCCCTCCCCCCCCGAGAGAACGGCGAGGGATACGAGTAGCATCCAAAGTGGTCGGAGGGATCCGGCATCCGCACGCGGCGTGTTTCTGGAGCAGAAAGGAAGGCTGGGGGAGAGCCGAAGGAAAGCCACCCCTTCTTCCTGCGGCCCTGATCCCCAATTTGTCGGCGGGGAGACCCGGGGGCGCTTTTTCCCAGCCTAAGCCGCGAAAGAAGGCAACTATATTTTCCCCCCTGGGCGTTGCTCGAAAGCAGCCTGCGGGTCCCGCTCACGGTGCAAGAAACCTGCCTCGAGAAACGCTAGTTAAGGTAACCCCCGGGTAAGTGGGGCGTGTGGACGGCCGGTCTGCTGGCTTTGGGTCTCGATCTGGAAGTTTTCTGATTTTTTTTTTCCAGGGTTCAGAGCGCCCCCTGATGGAGCAGGTTGCAATTAATGTCGTTTTTGAACACGGGGCTTTCTCCCACTCCGTGTTGGGTGCTGTTTAGGAGAGTACAGCCAACAAGTGACTGACTTGCAGAACCAAATCCCTTCCTGCCCAAATGGCACCCCAAGTATCAGAAAGATGAATCGTGGAGATAGGGAAGGGGGCTGGGGGCTTGTTTTCTGCTCATTGGTAAAGATGATGGTGGTGGTGATTTAATTTAATTTAATTTAATTTAATTTAATTTAATTTAATTTAATTTAATTTAATTTAATTTTTCGGACTTATATGCCGCTCCTCTCCGAAGACTCGGAGCGGCTTACAACATAAATAAAACAATATTTCAAAAACTAAGTCCAAAACTAAAAAACATTAAAAATAACACCCAGACACACTCATCATTCATTCAATGATCCACAGTCAACCCCAGGCCTGCCGGCAAAGATAGGTTTTAAGATTCCTTTGGAAGGCCAGGAGAGTGGGGGAAGCGCGGACTTCAGGAGGCAGTTGGTTCCAGAGGGTGGGTGCCACAACAGAGAAGGCCCTCCCCCTAGGACCTGCCAGACAGCATTGTTTCGCTGACGGGACCCGGAGGAGGCCGACCCTGTGCACTCTCACCGGTGATGATGATGATGATGATGTGCCTTGCACACTTCTGAGTTTCAGTGAGGCTTCTGGAACACAGTGATCTGCATGGTAGAGCTGGTGGTGGCGCCAGTGATGTCACATCACATACATCAAGCTGTCACTGTACAATTGATGCCCATTATGCCATCAGGCTTCCACTGGATGCCAGTATATAAAGGCCCAGCCTAGTGAAGTCATGTTTTAGATCGAGCAAATTAAACTTATCTCTAGAGACATTTCTATTATTGTAGCAGAAATTGAGACTTTTTCTACACTAGGAATTTATAACCTATTCAGCCCATGGCTGGTGCAGCATAAAGCCCGTCTATTAGAGATCTATAAGCACAGAGGTAGTTGAATGATATTATAGGTCCCTAGTATGGAAAAGTCTTGTGTTTAACTTCGCAAATTGTGCTAAGTCATGAGAGTTCTTTATAGAATAGAGCTGGAAGGGACCTTGGAGGTCTTCTAGTCCAGCCCCCCCCCGCTCAAGCAGGATAACCTATATCATCTCAGACAAGTGTCTGTCTAGCTTCGTCTTAAAAATCTCCAGTGATGGAGCGCTCATGATTTCTGGAGGCAAGCTGTTCCACTGGTTAATTGTCCACACTGTCAGGAAGTTTCTCCTTAATTCTAGGTTGCTTCTCTCTTTGGTCAGTTTCTAACTATTGTTTCTTGTCCTGTCCTCTGGTGCTCTGATGAATAATGTGACCCCTTCTTCTTTGTGGCAGCCCCTCAAATACTGGAATACTGCTATCATGTCTCCCCTATTTCTTCTTTTCTTTAGACTAGCCAGATCCAAGTCCTGCAGCCATTCTTCGTATGTTTTAGTCTCCAGGTCTTTGATCATCTTAGTTCCTCTTCTCTGAATTTTCTTCAAACTCTCAACATCTTGTTTGTGATTATGGTGAACAAAATTGGCTGCAGTATTCCAGGTGTGGTCTTACTAGGGTTTTATAAAATGGCACTAATACTTCGCGTGATCTTGATTCTATGCCTCTGTTTATACAATCCAGGATTGTATTAGCTTTTTTGGCTGCTGCTGCACACTGCTGGCTCATGGTCAAGTGATCATCCACAAAGAAGCCAAGCCCCATCTATGGGATGTAGGCAGCACACAAAACTATGCTCCCTCCAGTCCGTGGAAAAACTTCTCTCCACATAACCAGTCCCTGGTGCCGAAAAGGTTAGGGACTTCTGCACTAGGACTCCAAGGTCCCTCTCACAGTTATTGTTTTTAAGCCAGGTCTTGCCCAGTTTTTGATTTTTGACGGCCTAAACGTAAAACTTTGCTGCTTTCCTCCACATTGAAACTCATTTTGTTGGATAGGACCCATTGTTCAAGTTTGTCTGGAAGATCTTTTTGGATTCTGAGTTTATCTTCTGGAGTGTTGGCTACTCCTGCCAGTTTGGTGTCATCTCTGATGAGTTCCCCTTCAATTCCCTCATCTAAGTCATTGATGAAGATATTGAAGAGTACTGGGCCTAAGACAGAACCTTGTGGTACTCCACTGCTTACTTCTCTCCGTGTGGATGGAGTGCCATTGAGGACTACTCGCTGAGTACGGTTTGCCAGCCAGCTACAGATCCATCAGGTGGTGACGTTGTCTATGGGCTGGGTGGTGCGGGTTTTAACTCAGTATGCTATGTGAACATGGTCACCCTCAAACAATGACTAATGACTTAGCACTAGTCTAAACCCAACAGTTGTGACTTAATGTGATCAGTGATCTCAGCTGATAGGTTATAATCAAGAAGTCTATTGGATTAGAGCAAAACAGGATATGAGGGCAACTGCAGTAGAAATCATGTCAGTGCACCAGTGATGCAAATGTACAAATACCACTGTCCTCCTGCTGGCGCCTGTTTGTGCCTGTCTGCTTTTATTCCTATAAATTGGTATCGAGAGGCTACAAAATCTGATCTCAGACATACATTTTGCCAATAACTTCACTATCCATCAATTTCTGTGATTTCTTATTCAGTTCATCCTGATCGACCCCCCCCCATATAGGCAGTCCTCAACTTATTTACCTTTGAAAAACGTTCGGAGACTTCAGGTAATGCAGAATGCAGCCGCGCGAGCAGTGTTGGGCTTGCCCAGAAATGCCCACATTTCGGCATCACTTCGCGAGCTGCATTGGCTGCCAATTGGTCTCCGAACCCAATTCAAAGTGTTGGTTATGACCTATAAAGCCCTACATGGCATCGGACCAGGTTACTTACGGGACCGTCTGCTGCCCCATGAAACCCAGCGACCGGTTAGGGCCCACAGAGTCGGCCTTCTCCAGGTCCCGTCAGCCAGACAGTGTCGCCTGGCGGGGCCTAAGGGAAGAGCCCTCTCTGTTGCGGCCCCGGCCCTCTGGAACCAACTCCCCCCGGAGATCCGTATCGCCCCCACCCTCTCCGCCTTTCGTAAACTGCTTAAGACACATCTTTGCTGGCAGGCCTGGGGCAGTTAACATCTTGCCCCTAGCCAGTGTATGTTTGTGTGTATGTTTGTTGAATGATTGGTTTTCTTTTAACTTATTTATTTATTTATTTTACGATTTTTATACCACCCCCCTCCCGAAGGACTCAGGGCGGTGTACAGCCCAATTAAAAACGTCAACATAAGAACGGGAAGCGCCGCCGACGCAGCCATGGAGCTTGAAACAATGAGCAGATACACCAGTCCGGTGAATCCGGCTGTGTTTCCACATCTCACTGTGGTACTCCTGGCCATTGGCATGTTCTTCACAGCTTGGTTCTTTGTTTATGAAGTGACATCTACAAAGTATACCCGGGACATTTACAAAGAATTACTCATCTCTCTAGTAGCATCACTCTTCATGGGCTTTGGAGTTCTCTTCTTATTGCTGTGGGTCGGAATCTATGTGTGACAGTGGTTAGGATTATTTCAGGTTCCAGAAGCCTTTCTGCACCTCCTTTTTACTTTTTTTATTGAACAGTGTGGCTTATCACAGTTCTGGATTATAATTCTAACATGTGAGAGTTCTAACGTCAGATCAATAAAGCTGAATCTGTGATAAGCTGAATGTTGTGCTATTAAAAAAAACGTCAACATACAAAAAGTAAAATTATTAAAATAATTTGGCCCAATCATTTAAAAACCCAATATATAATCTAAAAACTCAATCCCCTAAAAACAATTATGGGGAAAAACTTAGGGTTTTTTTTATATATGTATTTAAACTGGTGATTTCTATTTATGTTGTGAGCCGCCCTGAGTTCTCCGGAATAGGGCGGCATAGAAGTCAAATCAAATTTTAAAAATTTCAAATCAAATTTAGTGACTGTTCAAGGCTCCATCAGCGCTGAAAAAAGTGACTTGTGACCCGTTTTTCACGCTTATCACCCTCGCAGCATCCCTCTCAGGTCGCACGGTCAAAATTCAGACGCTTGGCAACTGGTTCATACTTACGACGGGGGCAGCGTCTCTGGGTTCATGCGATTCTCCTTTTGCCACCTTCTGACAAGCAAAGCCAATGGGGAAGGCAGACTGTGTGACTGACTTAACAACTGCAATGATTTGCATAACAGCCGTAGCAAGGAAGGTCATAAAACGGGACAAAGCTCACTTTACAAATGTCTCATTTAGCAACAGAAATGTTGGGCTCAATTGTGGTCGTAAGTCGAGGACTATCTGTACAGCCTTTGAACCCCAGTGGCTGTGGATAAATCTCCACAGATGAGGATTACTACTAGTCCACTGTCTTTCCTGAATCTTCATCGCACAATGCATTCTTTTTGGACATCAGAAATCCAGGTGGTGATTTTCAACCTTCCATTCCCCAACAGGACAATGTAGCAGTGAAGAATACTTTGCTCTCTGCACTGTTTTCTGCCACTATTCATTTGAAAGATTTGGGAGGAACAGGGTGGCAGTCCGAATGGGATTGCAATTGCCAGGCATGCCACCTTAATGAAAATTGTGCAAACCGTTTTGATAAGTTACAAATTGCCTCTTCTCTCTCAATCCCAGGGCATGCCAAGCCAACACCCACAGAAGAGACACTGAGGTCATCTCCTCATTTATGACCAGCTAAATCTTCCAAGAAGAAATGACTGGGAGGCAGGATGGGGACAGACCAAAGCGGAGCTGTGCGAAGGAAAAAAAAAAGACCCATCTTCTAAATATGTAAAACCAAGATGCAATCTCTATCTCATTTACTTTGGGAGTAAGCCCCACTGAATTCAGTTTAGTTTATTTCCCGTGGCACCAGCTTGGATGGAATGGCAAAGGATTATTTTGAAACACATAAACAGTGGGATTCTGTTGCAATTGTAGGGACAGCTTAAGCTAAGAAACTGGCCCATTCAGAATAGACCTAATTGGTGATAATTACTAGGGTGGTTAGCGATCTTCCCTTATCTGTAGTTTTAGTGTTTCACCAAATATATTATTTGCATTTCATGGCTATTTAGGCCCACTGTTTACACTTTTAAAAACTGATAAAGAGCCCTTTGAAAAGAAAGAAAATGTTGATCACTACAACTGGAGGGGGGGTGGGAAACTTGTCCAGACTATCACGTATAAGAGGAACGGGCAACTTTTGGGTGGCTCAGACTACTAAATATTTTTGAAGTGGCAAGGACTACAATATAGGAGGACAATGCAGTATATACATATATGATCAGTATTCCCCCCTCCCAAATTAAAGGAGGGTTGTTTTTTTTTTTAAAATGTATGTTGCAGGTATTCTTGGAGTCCCCAGGGGTAAAAATTCTTGACTCAAGGAAACCATTTTTTAAAACCTGTTTTTGACTCCACACTTTCATGAGCTTGTTAGGCTCTGGGATCAGAGTTTGGCCACCTTTGATTTTAACTGAATCTTTTCAAAGTATATTTTGCAAAGAAGCATGCTCACTCACCTTTTTTTTTTCTTTAAAGGAATATTTGAAAACCACTACTATCTCCATTTGTCTCCTTAAATTAGCTTCTTATAATAAGATAGATGGTTAAGAACGGCAATAAGAGTTTGAAGTAGTACATTTATCTCTATCAATAAAACTTCAAATGGCTGGTAGATTATCATGTGGTTGATGGCCTGCCTATGAAAACCAGCTTCTCCCATCTCATGAAAATTACATTTCTGTGAAACAATTTCTTTCTAAATATTCTCGTACAGCAATATTATATTTTTTTAATTCATTTTTGGCACAGAGGATTAAAACAGGCAGCTCCCTTTCTACAGTAGTGTTAAACAGAAAGTGTTAAATGAGAAATATAACGGAATGAATTGAAGATGACATGCTGCAAAGTAAGTAGTATGAGGCTCCTGAAACTCACCTTTTGAAGGATATAGATTAAGAACTCCATTGCAAAGAAAGTTAAGAAGAACAATATCACCTTATTTAAACATATTTGGACTAGGAAGCTGACTAGCAATAGCACTTAGACTTATATAGCACTTCACAATGCTTTACAGTCCTCTCTAAGCAGTTTACACAGTCAACATATTGCCCCCAACAACCTGGGTCCTCATTTTACTGACCTCGGAAGGATGGACGGCTGAGTCAACCTTGAGCCAATCAGGATCGAAGGAATCGAACTCCTGGCAGTGTGAGCAGAGTTAGCCTGCAATATTGCATTCTAACCACTGCGCCACCATGGCTCATAGGCCAAACTAGGTAGGCCATTGGACGATTAAATGATGGGTGTTCAAGAGCTGCTAGAATTTAGACTCTTGAAAATTTTGTACATAGCAAAGAAAACAAATGGAACATTGAATCAACCCAGAGTTCTCACTGGAGGCATAAATGACCAGGCTCAAATGACCTTACTTTGAACACATTATGCAAAGTTTATACCTCTCTGAAAAAGCCTCTATTTCTGGGATAGTTAGAAGGAAAGAGAAGACAACAACCATCAGCAAAGTGGGTGGACTTTGATGATGGTTTATGATTGGAAAACCCGAAGAGTCAAGTTAGGGATAGATTTGTCATGGGGAAAATTTATGTGGTTGCTAAGAGTTGATACTAATTTGATGGCACATTATAAATCAATCAACGAGGAAGATAAAGAAATGGCAAAGAGATTGCATGAATTATTTCACTGCTGGGATATAGGATAGGTGCACCTGCCTGTTTTGGAGAGGAATCAGTTGGACTGTTACAAGAGACCAGTTATAAGCTTCAGTGACATTTTAAAACAAATAAATCCTGGGTCCATCCACCATCCACTTGGGGGGGTTCCTTAAAAACTAAAATGTGAAATTGCTTATAAAAATATACAGCTTCTCTTTAAGATCAGTAGCTACTCCTGAGGACTGGAAAATCGCCAAAGTAATTCCAGTTTTAAAAAAAGGGATTGAAGGAGGATATAATGAAGATATAGGTCAATTAACATTTGTTCTAGGTAAGTGTGTAATAGTATGGTAAAAGTATATTACCGTAATTAAAAAAGAAAATAACCAAACATCTAGAAGGCTTTGCTGAGAAATAACCAATACAGCATTTGCCACAATAAGTTTTGTCTTCTAACTTATACGTTTTTTTAAAAGAGGATCAACAAGGATGTACATTATTTGATATTAACTATTGTTTTTCTGAACTTTCAAAAATCCTCTGATAAAGCTCTTGGCTGAAATATTTTTATATGCTTTAGTAAATAGCAATGATACAAAAAACAAGCATCTAATTCATCTTTCAAATATACAGCCACTGATAAATCATACAGCAAAAGTTAGCAATGAACACAAACAGCCTGTATATAGTATAAAATAAACATGAGGAAAATTGGGATAAGAGGACAGCATTGAAGATAAAAGAACAGAAAACTGTTTACAAAACAGGACATTGAAAAAGGGAATAAAATTACATTTTTAGAGAGTGCTACCAAATGGGGCTCTCCATGGTTGGAATCAGAATTTTTTTTAAAACTTACTTATACATAGTTTGATGTTATAGGGCAGGGGTCTTCAAACTTGGCCCTTTTATGACTTGTGGACTTTAACTCCCAGAATTCCTCAGCCAGGCACGCTAAAAGTGTCAAGTTTGAAGACCCCTGTTATAGGGCAATAGCAAGAGGCTGAAATTTGCTGATGATATAAAAAATTGGGGATAGAAAAATCCAAAGGGGATTGCACTGCTGTTGTTGGAGGCAGAAGGGTAGGAACGGCAAAAGAAATACAGCAGACGATTGTTGCGAGGTAACTGAAGTAACTTCACCCTATGGCACAATTCAGGAGGTATTCCAATAACGAGCAGGAAAGAACCAAACACATAACCAAAAGTGCTATTAAGAGCCACTAAATCACCCGAAGGTATCTCAATTAAGCAGATTGCAATCTTCACCCTGCTGCAGCAATTGCTATTAAGGATCATGGGCAGTTTGACTGAGCTGTTCTAATTAGACAGATTGCCTGATAAGGCATGTTTAAATGAAGCAAGCAAGCTGAGCCCGTCTTTTCTCCGGCTTCCACTTGCTGCCAGGCGTTGTCTCTCTGTTTTTGCACGTTCTGTATTTTACCCTGTGGGGTTGTACTGCATTTACTTGGGCCTTTGTTTCTGCAGATAGGTGGAAAGGGTCCTTCACTTGGGTCTTGGTGAGGACTTCCAGGCCCACAGAGGCAAGAATAGCACCATCTGGTTCAAAAAACCATGTTGATGGCCAATGGCCTTTTGAATATAAATCATCATCTCATCAAACAGCTACCTGAGCTCTTATTTTGCATTGGAAGATTTCATGTCTTGCATTAGCTGGTGATCTCATATTATTCCTCTGAATTAAAAACAATACTTTTTTTTTAATGCCCTTTCCCCATTTTCAGTGGAAAAAGAAAAGAAATATCTGCTGAAAAGTTGTAGGTCATAGATTTTCTATCTATGGTTTAAAGTGTTTTTAGACTGTAGACTAAACTTTAGAAATGTATGATGACTCTTTACATTTCCAATTAATTCCCACTGGATCCCCCTCATATTCTTTCCCCATTGACCATTCTTATTTGGACTTGTGGGAATTATGATATTAAAAAAAATAGCTGCAGCATCACCCCTGCTTTACACAAAGTCTTTCTCTGTTATGCACATTTTAAGATAAAACATTTCAAAAAGTAGCCTAGAAACAGCATGTCTCTAAGAATTTTTTCTGGAATATATCTAGTCTTTTAAATATCATTTTTAAAAATAAGTGACCCGAGTGAGGATTGCAGTCTTGCAAAACCAATGCTGAAAACAGTGATAACATTTCCACTGGAATAATAAAGCCTGGATTCTTTTTCCTTGATCTTATTCATAATTTTCATTTAATTTTTTTTATAGTGGGACAGTATTTTGATAAACTAGCATAGTGTCATCAAAACCAAACTTTGAGATAATTTTGTTCCAGATTTGGTCCTGACGGAGCTTAAGAATTTCAGTTGGACTCCCTTTGCTATTTCAACATTGATTCCAAATATCCGTATTCAGTCTCTTCTATCTGTTCAGTCTAGTTGTAAACCTAATCCCCAGCCTAGAACTCATTAAATCCAGCTACTACTTTAAGGTCAATTTTTGCAGGAAGATCTACATTGGAAAGTTGCACAGCAACCAGGTAAACATTGCAGTTTCAAAGCATATGGATTTATCTACAGATTACTGAAAAGTAAGTCTTCCGGATACTGATAATTCTTATTTCCAGACCAGGGTGCAAGATTTAAGGAAGGAAGGACATCTATATGGAGAGAGCCTATTTCTCTGGGGAACTTGACCTCTAGGAAAAATTCTGCATTCTTGCGCTTCTCCACCTAAATTGTGAATGGATGTTGGCAAAGCAGAGCTTACTGTGCAACTTCATCGGATTCAGTAAGTTTTTTGAATTGCCCCTGAAGTCCCTCCATCAGTGGCCATCACTTTTAATTTCTAATGTGTGGGAGAAGGTTCTGCCCAATACATGGGGAGTAATCATATTGAACTAACTGAATTTAGCACCATAACTGTATGAGATTCACTTTGCATTCTATTAAATCAAAATTAGTTTGTTCTATCGTCTGCACTCCATTCTCCCCCAGTGGGAGTGAGGTCAGGAAGCACATTACTTGAATGCCTCAGGCAACCATAGCCTAAACACAGGTCCAATGTCCTGTGCCAGATGGATCTTGGAGTCTCATTGATGTTCTTGGTCTTCAACTTCCATCAGCAAAAGCTAGGTTGCTTAATAAGCAGAGATATAGTAGCTAAAAACAAGATCTGAGGCACTTGCATCCATTGCAAATCACAATTATATATATATAATAAGCGGTTCCTCCAGAACGATAAACAACCAGGCGAGCCGGCCATGGCGCAACGGAAGAGCGGCCGCCTCGTACCATAGAGCCGCAGTTCCGATGCCCAAGGCCGCAGGGCTAGGCCCCCTCGGCTCTTTGAAGACGCGTGGACTTCAACTCCCAGAATTCCTCAGCCAGCATGGGGGAAACTATGGCCCCTTCATGACGCGTGGACTTAAACTCCCAGAATTCCTGAGCCAGCACGGCTCCGCTTGGAAACCTCTCCCTTTCCCCTCAGCGTGGCTGGCTCGCAAATCACAATTATATTAATATGATGCTATGTGCATTCCTACATAATCATGCGGTTCATGGAATCATGTGTTTGTGTACGCACATAATTTGCATGATGAGAAGATGATGCATGTGTTGTCACTTGCCCTCTCTTACTGACCATTCACAGGTGCCACCAATCTTAAAGGTACCCATGCTGGTTTAAAGAAACAGGTTAAGAGTTAACCCTAATAAAGCACTTGTAAAAGACTCCTTATTGACTCTCATGGAGGTTGAATTGTCCATAAGATACAAATATCTTTCTCTCCCTTTTTATTTTTATCAGGCATATTTAGCAGAGTCTTGTAAATACTGTTGAGAAGTGACTCTTTTGGCCCAGAGAAGCACGTAGCTGTATAAATTGAAACATGATGCTGATAATCAAGGCTTGGAGAATGTGTTTAGTCTACTCTTGGATGGATAAAGAAAATGTGTTTCAGTGAATACTTTTACAGGCAATGATTGTTAATATATTAGGAGAAGTTTTCAACTTAAACTCTTTGATAACTACAGAAATGTATTTGAATCACATGAAGAAAAGAGGAATGAATAGTTTCCTGCAACTGCTAATAGATTTTTTTGTTTCCAAAACCCAGTCATTCCACAATGACATAGATCAGATAGGCAAACGTTTTTTGAGAAATAGCTAAGGGAAAGGTCTTTTCCCACTATGCCATAGAAGGCAAAATGAACCTGGGATAGTTTTAGTTTTAGAACATTGTCAGATAAAGGAGTGGACAAATTCTTGATGAATTGCCATTGGTCATCCAAGGAAGTTACAAGGAACAAATTGAAACTTGGTAGCTTTTTGCACATTTTTTTCACAGAGGTATTTTCGTTTATCAGACATGAGTAATAAATATTAAATGTAAAAATAACAAAGTGAACTTTGGCATCCTTTTTGTTTAAGATGAAAAGAATGCTATGACAAGGATCACTAGATCCTGGAATGCCTACGTCAAAGAGGCAGAGTGGTGTAGTGGTCAACAGTATTAGAGAGGCCCTACAAAGGCATCGGCTGAAGTCCCCTCTCCTGCAGGGACTGGATGATTTTGGCAAGATAGTCTCTTTTAACTCAATCTACCTCAGAAGGCTGCTGAGGTATGGGAAGACGTAATGGTGTTCACAGGATTTTATACTCCTAAACAAGAGGTGGTATACAAATCTAAGTAGGTAAAGGTTTCCCCTGTCCAATCATGTCCAACTCTAGGGGCAGTGCTTATTTCTGTTTCTTAGCTGAGAGAGCTAGCGTTGTCTGAAGACATTCCTGAGGTCACGTGGCCAGCACAGAATTCTGTTACCTTCCCACTGAGGTGGTACCTATTTACCTACTTGCATTTGCATGCTTTCAAGCAGCTAGGTGGGCAAGAGCTGGGGCAAGTAACTGGAGTTCATTCTGTCACACGGTACTTGGGGCTTGAACTGCCAACCTTTTCTAACTACACAGTAAAAAAGACTTCCCTAAGTATCAGCTTAGAAATGAATGCTGAGCTGCTGGCCATTTTCTCACCATTAATTATTTGCCCCTCTATCCATCCCACCTATAGCACTCTGCATTTTGACCCTGAATTTCAGCTGTAGGTGATTTAGTGAAAGGTTGCGTTCACATTTTCCTTAACTTCTCCTTCCCTCCAATCGTATAACACTAAATACAGGTATGGATAAATACATGCATAAATCCAATAGCCTAAATCTAAAGAATCACACCTGACATGATTGATAGCTTGAAAATACTCAGTGGGATTTATTATTATTTTTTGCTTTGAACAGTAGATTTCCCAGCTGCATTGCAAAATGTCATAGTGGTTTTTTTTTAAAGTTCTACATTATATCATTTTTAAAATGAAAAACGTATGATACAGATAAGTTAGAATAAAGCCAAACTTCCCCCTGCTCAAATTAGTGTATTTGGATCTTCTTGCCTTTAGAGTTGGGAGGATACATTTCGCATTATCTATTCATCTTTCAGAAAGGGAATATCTAATTCTGAAGCTTTTATCAGCAGATCTCAATGAACATATTTTATGAGTTCTGTGCCTTTTGTAGGGTTTGCAACTACTAATATAAATGTTAAATAGAGGAGCTCCCATTGAGGTTGCAAGAGTAGAGACACGCTGTATGTTAGATGTCTTTCTGTGCAGGATGTAATCTTAGATGGCTATGATGCAAACTAATGGTAACTATGATGTTGGTCCAGAAGCTACTTATTATTTTAATAAAAGGAGACATGTTGAAGATGACCTAAGAGAGTAACAAAAATGATGAATAGTAATTTTATTGGGGCAAATGTTAATGGCTCCGTAGGTGTTTTGCTTCTAGACAAAGTCTACCATCGATATTAAAAACTTAATGAGTTTGTCTGCAAACTTCTCCATGCTTCCTCCTACATCACTTCTCTTTGTTTGCAATAGTTTTGGCTCTTGGGTTATGTGGCTTCTCATTTCCTCTTGCTCACTCGTTTTAGATTGCCTCATTTACCAGCTTATTAACAAGCATCATTACTTTATGGATACTGTCCAAAAAGGCTGCAGCCAGCCATCTTTCCACACCCGATCCAAGCAGGGCTTCAGAGAGATGAAAAGAAATCAAGAGATTTTCCTCTTATCAAGAGACTTCTGTAACCCTCTCCCTAATGCTTACCCACTATTAACTATAAGTCATAAAGTCCAAATAATAAATAAATAAATAAATAAATAAATAAACTGTCAGAAAAAAAGGAATCAAACCTTTCAAGATTTGACAATGAACCAGTTTCCTAGAAGAGTGAAGGGGCCTCTTGATGTTGTTGTTGTTGTTTTAATCAAATGCTAAAGAGCACAAGGGTGGTCTAGCTCTTATTTTTTCCACAGAGGATTGAATGAAAAGTCCTATAAGCCCCTTCTTTGGATTTAAAATGATGTGGATTTTTTTTTTTTGCAAATGTACCTAATGCCTAACAAACATGTTCTTAATAAGTAACACAATTATTCTGTGTCCTTCTAGATGTTGTTGAAGGACAATTCAGTGGCATCTGAATTCAGGATTCTTCACCTCTAGGTCTGCTGGAGAGCTGTTGGGGTTCAAACAAACATCTGTGGGGAAATGGGTTCCTTACCTTTTTCTTAAAAAAGTAAATCTACAGTAAAAATGGAACCCCTAAATTTATCTTATTTAGAGAAATAAGGAAATCCATTGGAAACCGAAGAGGTTGCAGATGCAAGAGCAGCTTCAAGAAAATAAAATAAAAAATAAAAATTAGGGCACACTCGGAAGTGCTGAGAAGAGAGGTTGGTTGTCTATTTGCACTTTTTATACAGTCCCAGTGGCCCTTGTGATTGGTGTTCTTATCATTAGCGATTTTTGGTATCTGACGGTGATAAGTGGTTTCAACCTCTCTACCCTTTAGCTTTTTATTTTATGCACGTGCAAAGCAGCGGATGGGTTTGAGTATGTTAAAGCACAGTGTGTTTTTGAAGCAAAAAGTTAGGTCATATGAGCAATATGTTCCTGTATTTGCACCTCCTTTCCTTGTTCGGTCATGGCATACCTATCTTGCTGGCTCGGCCCAGTTTCAAGGCTTCCTTATAAACAGTGTTTCTCAACCTTGACAATTTTAAGGCATGTGGACTTCAACTCCCAGAATTCCACAGCCAGCAATGCTGGCTGTGGAATTCTGAGAGTTGAAGTCCACATGCCTTAAAATTGTCAAGGTTGAGAAACACTGTATGTAGTAGCTGCCATCGCAGTTGGATCTCAGAGCAAGCAAGTGCTCAGCATGCACTCTGACTATTGTGAACAATCTGCAGGTAGCAATGTTAGCATCCACTGAAACAATCTGACCACATCTGTAAAACAGCTGCATGCAGCAGAGAAGCCAGTACGAGCTGTGGACCATGAGGTGAAATTGGGAGTGACTCTTATCATGTATGGAACAGGCCACTCCGAAGTAGAAGGGCAGCTGCTGCAAGGAATCCACAGGGAGCCTCATGGCTGGATTGCCTCACTAAGATCAGCTGTGACCAAGTCAAGGGAAGGAGAGAAGAGGAGAGTATATTCTGCAGAAGATTGCTATGGGAAGTCTAATATTGTGGAAGAAAAGAGCCAAATCCTGCATTTTCTATAGACTCAACATTTCAAGAATCACTTGTTGACATTGGCTATAGATATCAAATGAATAAACCAACACAAATCTTGTTTGTAATTTTATTACCTGTGGTTTTACACTAGAATAGGGCCCCCACAGATACCGTAGCAATGACCACCAGCGATCATCCTAAGGTCAACTCTATTTTGCTCCAACAGTTACTGTTCTCTTACCAAGCATGTCAAGTCAAAGATCAGGGTTTACATAAGATAGTTTGCTGTCCTAAATGACCGTAGATTCAGTGCTGACAAAGTAGAAGGGGAACTGACTAAGGCATCACCTCCATACTTCTGTAATCTCTGTTTCCTTCTTCCTTCCTTCAACAAGCAAGCACCAAAAGCTAACCTCTGTATGCATGTATTATAGGACCCAAAATGCATCGTATTAAAATAAAAAACAAGTATATGGACATGGTGCTTAGTCTGGAAGCCCTCAAGAGTGTTGGCTTTTTGACCTGCATATGAGAGTCCAGTCCTTGTGGCATCATTGAATACATTTATCTCCCCATCCATCACCAGGTTCGCAGCATGTAATTAGCTATATTTACTGGCCTCGTGAGATTGAAAAATCTAAAGATTTCCCCCCCCCCACTATTGCAAGCCTATTATCTTAGCAACTAATTAAGGAAATGACTCTTGGTTGCCATTCGGTCACATCTCCAATCTGTTGCTTGAAGTGGGTGGCTCACTCTGCCTACTACTAAGGCTGGCTCTGACCCCCACATTCAATTTATTAAAATCGTTCAGTGTAACTTTGGCCTTACGACGTCATAGACACACACACAAAAGCCCTCCGCACGTTAATTTTTGAAATTTGTTAAATCAATTTTTTAAGCATTCTCACCAATCATTCTGAAGTGTGGAAATGATAGACAAGAGTGCAAGCTGCCAGGCATGTTTTAACCTTAGTTATTGTGATCCAGGTCTATATTTCTAGGGAGTTCAGGGATTTTCTTTCTTCTTGTTGTTTTAATTTGCCATCATCAGTCATTGAAACTGTTGATTTTATTGTAACCTTATATACTTAAGACACTTTCTATTTGATTTAAAAGCTTTTTATGTGTATTTGTGGTATAGCATTCTGTCTTCCCTCTCCCTGACTACTATATTTTATTTTTGTCTTTGCTCTCCTTAACTACTATATTGGTTTGACACTTTTAATGAGGAATTTTATCCCTTCTTTTCTTTGCATTGGGACTCGTGGTGAGAAGGTGTTGGCTCATGTGTGAATTATTCAATGGATTCTGAAAACAGAACCAGGCAAGACATGGAAAGGTTGCTGACCCCACCTCCTAGTCCTCTAATACAGCTGCCCCAACCTTTTGGGCACTTGGGTCGGGTTCCATGGAGAGAGGTTTTTCTGTGGACCGGAGCGGACGTGGTTTTGCATGCTGCCTGCATCCCGCGGATGGGACTTTGTTTGTTTGCACGGCGCGGTTTCTGTCATGCTGCAGACCAGGGATGGTCCATGGACCGGAGGTTGGGGACCCCTGCAGTAATAGATTGAGTGCTATAGGACTGAAGAAGAAGTAGGTAACCAGGGAACCCTCCAGACGTTCAGAGTAGTATGGGCTTCCCCAAGTATTTCTTATTAGGGCTAATGAGGTTAATATACAAAAGATCTGGAGGATCCCAGCTTGTGTAATTGTGTAATCTACTGTATCTGATCTGCTCTGTCCCTGTGATGATGTTGATGGTAGTAGGGATAAAGGTATCTACATCTAGCTACCCTTGTGGATCAGTCACAAAAATAACTCTTTCCACCCAGCAAGACCTCTTTCCACCCAGCCAGCAGAGAACAGCCATTTAAGATGTGGGATTGTTAATTTGGAGGGTATGGAAGAAAAAGTGAGCGAAGTCCTACTGCTCATGTCCTAAATGCATGCAAAACCACAGATGGGTGTGGGAAGTCACCTCCCCCTCACAGAAGGAAATATTAAAAGGGCAGGAAAAATATATTTCCTTCAAGGATCTTAAAGAGACAGAAAAGCATGCCCAAGTTTTCTCTCTCCCCCAAGCAGAAGCTAGCCCTATACAAATGCAGATGTAAACCATCAGAAAGGCCCCAGCTAGATCAAGAAGACAAAGACACCTAATCTGCATACCCCACCCAAACTCTAGGAGTCATTAGCCCCATTACCAGGGAAGCAGGATTAAACCACAGATACCAAGGCCTAGAAAAACACTCAGACTCAGTTCAAAGTTCATGTCACAGGAACAGGAAACTATTCCAAACAAAAGGCTTTCAGAGGGTATAAAAACCTACTCCACATGTGCTCAGCTCTTCTTTTCTCTGGTCTTTTCTGCCAGAGCCATCTTTCTGTCTGGCTCTCCTCTCCAATAAACTACAACCTTCTTCCCAAAGCAGTTGCCATGTTTATTCCCAGCTTGGATGGACCAGGATGAAGACTTTTCTTCCAACATGGGAAAGAACTTTTTGGTGCGCCAAAAAAGGAACATGAGCTGAACCACAGGAAGAATGACCCAAAACTATGAATGGTTAATTACTTGGCTATTGAGTTGGCTATACGTTTACTTTTATTGTTATGCTAATGGCCCTCAGGCAAAGAAAGGCTGAATTTTAAATGAAATTGAAAGAAGGTCCCTTGATGTTTGCAACCTGGTAATATTAAACACCCTCACATTCCCATTGTTCCGATTCAAGTTGTTGGTCTATATCAGGGGTAGGCAACCTTGTCTCTTTTATGACTCGTGGACTTCAACTCCCAGAATTCCTGAGCCAGCCATGCTGAGGGGAAAGGGAGAGGTTTCCAAGCTGAGCCATGTTGGCTCAGGAATTCTGGGAGTTGAAGTCCACGAGTCATAAAAGAGACAAGGTTGCCTATCCCTGCTCTATACAAAATCGGGGGGGGGGGAAAATCTGGTAACATTCTGAAGGCATGAGTGACAGCAAACTAGATCAGTGATATGTCTGATTTTTACTGCTATAGATTAAGGTGGTTCTCCTCCAATAGTTGCTGCCTTGTGTTTCCCTTAATATGGATCTGGATAATATATGACCCATGTGAGCTGGATAAACCCTCTGATCTTACCTCCCTGTGTAAGTTGCTAAGACTCTTGCTATCCAAGGAGCGATGTATGGAGTATTTCTACATTTTCCCCAACTCTTCTGTCTTCAGTCCAAAAGGACTTTTTAAAAAACAAAACAAAACAAAACAAAACCCTAAAGAGAAAGAAATGTTCAGGGAAATTTCCATAGTTTTGAAGAAAACTTGCACTTCCCTTAGTTACAAGGTTATTTTAGAGTGTGTGAACGTCCTGCCTTCCACCGAACAATCATCACTCCAGCAGTGAATAACCTGTCTGGCCCCCTCTCAACCCCAAGGGAAAGCATCAGGAAACAGAGCGATGACGAGGTCTGTAAGAAGAAAATAAAAACCTCAACAAAAGAGCTCCATGCAACGATACAACAAGCTGAAACAAATCACTCAAAAGAAATTCTGAGCTAATTCTAAAAGTTCCCTGAGAATGAGGCTGAGAATCAGAAAGCTCTCTTATTTTTTATTTTTTTTCTCCTGCAGGATCTCCATCTCTTTTCTGTAGGTTAGACTGGAAAGTCGTGAGGTATTCCAAAAGAAGCTGAGGGCAAACTACTGGGGTGTTGACACCCACAAAATGACATGGATGTGTCCCCGATGTCATCAAGATTCAACATTAAGACATTGCGTTGATGCCAGGACCATGTAAATACAATCATTAACCGAAAAGGACCTTTGCATTTTGAAGAGCCATCTGCATTTCACAGTTTCCATGTATGAGCCAAATGGGATGAATACATAACTTCAATTGAATCAGTGTGGATTGCTCTAGGGCAGTGTTTCTCAACCTTGACAATTTTAAGGCATGTGGACTTCAACTCCCAGAATTCCACAGCCAGCAATGCTGGCTGTGGAATTCTGGGAGTTGAAGTCCACATGCCTTAAAATCGTCAAGGTTGAGAAACACTGCGGAATTTGGGACACAGGGAAGGCTAATTGTGAGCGTTGTAGTTGGAAAACAGAACAGGGCTGGTGAGAATTTGATCGATTTTTAAAATTACGAATGGAGCAGAAGGAAACAAGCCCAGTTTTTTCTTCCATGGCTCTTGGATGTTTCAGGGTTTCTCTTCTCCCTAGTTTGGGGAGCAATTACTGCCAAGTGTTTCTGAGTCTCTTCTGCTGGTATTTTTTTTTTTAAACAAATGATGACTGCCAATAGACGGACATTATATCTGATAAAACAAATAGAATAGCTAAGGCTATTCTCAACATTCTTCCCTCCCCTTCCCAACTTTATTTAGTAATAGTTAAAGGCATAGAAGTAGGGTCAGTGAGAGAAAGAACTGGCAACCTGATTAATACATAGCACAGCGCTAACAAGAAAGGATGTGCACGAAATATATATTTTTAGATATAATTTGGCTCCAGTCCTATGCAAAACTCAGTTGCATATATTTCCAAGAAAAGACATGAATGCTTGGGTTATTAATTTCTTTCCTCTTGTTTTGTGCATCTTTGCTCTAGGTTCCAGCCCATTAGGTAGGGAAAGACCACACACAGGTCAATGCTGACTCTTGGCTACTAAGTGGACACATATTCCATGCAGTTTTCTTGGCAACAAAATAAGAATAGTGTATCACAACCTTTTCCCCAAGGTTTTTTCACAACTGTCAATCCAAACCTAAAACTTGGATTCCTTTTTTTTGGTAAATATTTTATTAGTTTTATAATTATAAACAAAGAATCAAATTAAATACAACTCAATACAATCTTTTTCGACTTTCTCTCACACAAAACTAAACATACATTCTTTTAAAAACTTACGTAAAATAGAATAACTATGGGTGTTGCTCGGCAGCACCCCCTCCACCACATCCCCTTCTTCCTTCCTCCCTATCTCCTACTTCCCTCCCCCTCCCCTCTCTCCCTCCCTCACTCTCCACCCTCGTCTCCTACAACCTTCCTACTTCCCTCCACTCCTTCACTCCTCACTCTCCACCCCCTCCAGATGTGGTCCAGAGGTACTGCCCGAGCAACGCCTCTTATATCAATAAATATATCATTCTTATATATTGCGAGTATTATAGTTGAGTACATTGTTACACCCCCCCAACCCACCCACCCCCGACTTCCCAAAGTGAATACAGGGTAAAACAAAAGAAAACCCACTAGATTAAACAAAATTATTATATAAATCCTAATAAACATTTAACTATATGCTAAATACAATTTCTTAGATTGATATTTCCCTTGAATATAGTCTATCCATTTTTTCCAGTCCGACATATATTTTTCATTTGAATGATCTTTCAAATATGCAGATACTTTAGCCATTTCCGCCAAATTTATGACTTTCAAAGTCCATTCCTCGATGGATGGTAATTCTGCCTTCTTCCAATATTGTCCGACCAACAGTCTCGCTGCTGTAATCAAGTTCAAAATTAAGTTCGTCTCTATGGTGGTGCAATCCTTTATAATACCTAATAAAAACAACT
The DNA here is from genome assembly GCA_034064705.1 of Bothrops alternatus. Taxonomy (NCBI): domain Eukaryota; kingdom Metazoa; phylum Chordata; class Lepidosauria; order Squamata; family Viperidae; genus Bothrops; species Bothrops alternatus. Next base: position 16,362,274 of record JARGCV010000001.1, read on the forward strand.
GTGGTGAAAATTCAATACATTTTTTCAAAATATTTTGAAGTATCCACCATATTTTTATCCAAAAAGCCTTGGTTTTTCTACAAGTCCACCATACATGAAAATAAGTAGCATCCATACATTCACATCTCCAGCAATTAGGTTTTAAATTAGGGTACATACATGATAATTTCTTCGGATCCAAATGCCATCTATAAAACATTTTATAAAAGTTTTCTCTTAAATGTTGCGCTTGTGTAAATTTTACATTTTTCACCCAGATCCTCTTCCAAGTTTCCATCATAATTGGTTGTCAGAAATTTTGTCTCCACTTTATCATAAAGTCCTTAACTAATTCAGTTTCCGAATCAATTTCTATCAATACGTTATACAATCTTTTAATATGCATTGGCATTTGGTCTCTAATTTGTTTAATTAAAATTTTCATCTATTTGGGATAAACCCATCTTCAAATCTTTTTTTCCATCTAGTCTGCAATTGTAAATATTGAAACCAGGTAAGGGTTATTCCTTCCTCTCTTAAAGTATTCAAGGACTTCAATAGTAAAAGATTCCCTTCTTTAATTAGGAGTTTCTCATAAGGCACCACATCTTGTAATTGTACTCTATTTATATTCTCTATTGCCTGTCTGGGAACCGTCCAAACGGGAATCTTATCATTTAATTTATACTGATATTTTTTCCAAACACGCAGCAGAGCATTTCTCAATAGGTGCTCTTTGAAACTCCTATCCACCTTTTTATCATAAACTAGATATGCATGCCAACCATATAATAAACCGTACCCTTCAATATTCAATATTCTATCATTAGTTAAATTGACCCAATCACTTATCGCTACTAAAACAGCAGCGTGTTAAAACTTGGATTCCTTGATATCCTCTCAGCTTCACTTGGCTTTCAGGACCAGACAAAGTCTTGAAAGCATGGCTTTATACAGTTAGTACGACCAATTTAAGACAGGGATATTTGCTTCTGTGAATGAGTATTGGACTGTATTATTAAGTAGTCCGGTTATAGCAATAGCAATAAGACTTAGACTTATATACAGCTTTACAGTGCTTTTACAGCCCTCTCTAAGCAGTTTACAAAGTCAGCCTATTGCCCCCAACAATCTGGGTCCTGATTTTACCGACCTCAGAAGGATGGAAGGCTGAGTCAACTCTGAACCAGTGAGGACTGAAGCCCTGGCAGTCAGCAGAATTAGCCTGCAATACTGCAATACTAACAACTGCGCCACCACGGCTCATATGCACATTTTCTTGTAAGTTGCACTATTTTAATGGGCTTTATTAATGGGAAGCTGCAAATGGAGACTTTTTAAAATCTTCTTTTATATGGTACATTAGGACAAATTGAATTATTAAAAGTAAGAGAAAAGAAAAGTACGGTATCTGAGGCTACAATCCTCCTGAGAAGAAATTCCAGTGAACTCATTCCTGAGCACGGTCGGGATTAACACTGGACGGAGCCGGCATCTTTTGCAGACTTTAGCCTGCATCAGAGTGGCCAGATAATGTTGATTTGGAGGGTGGTCATGTTTAATTTTCAAAGGTTGTGAAATGGACATGCTGACCAATATGTTGCATACCTGAATCTGTTGTGGAAATTTCAGAGATATTGTCCTGGGAAATTTACATTGCTTGCATGAACAACTTCCTGTCCTACTTCTAGTGTTAATTAGCGGGGCAAATCAAGGATGATTATCTTATCTCACCAATTATTGAAGCGTTGTGCTTCAATTGGATTCACAAGCTGGGTGTACTTTATTTCAATTTTTTGGGGGGGGCTATTGTGTCTCATTTCTCTGTATTTGCAGATGTACCTCAAAACAAAATTGGACTAAAAATCTCAGCCTCACCAATGAAATTATTAAATGTCAATGATTACTTTCTAAAGACCTTGGCTACCAGACATTAAACATACATATATAATGGTTGTAGTTGCTATTGTTTTCAATTTACTGTGCATTCAGAAAGTATTCAGACCCCCTTCATTTTTGACAATTTTGTTATCATGCAGCCTGGTTCTATAGTTGTTTAAATTCATTTTTTCCCCTCCTTAATCTACACTCAGAACCCCATAATGACAAAGTGAAAACAGAATTTTAGAAATGTCTGTATATTAAAAAGAAAACACACACACATAGTGTTCAATAGGGTTCAAGTCAGGGCTCCACTCTGGGCCATTCACAGAGTTGTCACTAAACCACTCCTATGTTGTCTTGGCTGTGTGCTTAGGATTGTTGTCATGTTGGAAAGTGAATCTTTGGCCAGTCTGAGGTTCTGAGCACTGTGGAACAGGTTTTCATTGAAGATCTATCTAGCCCAGTGTTTCTCAACCTTGACAATTTTAAGGCATGTGGACTTCAACTCCCAGAATTCCACAGCCAGCATTGCTGGCTGTGGAATTCTGGGAGTTGAAGTCCACATGCCTTAAAATTGTCAAGGTTGAGAAACACTGATCTAGCCACTCTGCCATAAAGCCCAGATCAGTGGAGGGCTGTAGTGATGATTGTCCTTCGGGATCTCTTTTCCATCTCCACACAGGGTCTCTGGAGCTCAGTCAGAGTGACAATTGGATTCTTGGTCATGTCTCTTACTAAGGCCCTTCTCTCCCAAATGCTCAGTTTGACTGGGCAACCAGCTCTTGGAAGAGTCCTGGTTCTTCCATTTGAGAATTATGGAGGCCTCTGTGCTCTTAGGAAAGTTCAGTGCAGCAGAAATGTTATTGTAGCCTTCCCCAGATTTGTGCCTTGCAATAATCCTGTCTCTGAGCTCTGCAGGCAGTTTCTTTGACCTTATGGCTTTTGCTCTGCTACACTATGCATTGTCAGCTGTGAGGCCTTCTATAGAGAGATGTGTGCCTTTAGAAATCATGTCCAATCAGTTTAATTTATCACAGGTGAACTCCAATCAAGGTGTAGGAACATGTCAGCAACCATCATGAGAAATGGGAGGCACCTGAGTTAAATTTCACATTTCTTGCAAAGGGTCTGAAAATTCATGCCAATGTGATATTTCAGTTTTTTTCTTTTTAATAAATTTACAGACATTTCTAAAGTTCTGTTTTCACTTTGTCATTATGGGATACTGAGTATAGATTAATTAGAAAGACAAATTCAACAACTGTAGAATCAGGCTACAGTATAATAAAATTTACAAAAGTGAAGGAGGTCTGATTACAGAATAGAATAGAATAGAATAGAATAGAATAGAATAGAATAGAATAGAATAGAATAGAATAGAATAGAATAGAATAGAATAGAATAGAATAGAATATAACTGGAAGGGACCTTGGAGGTCTTCTAATCCAGCCCCCTGCTCATGAAGGAGAACTTATACCATTTCAGACAAGTGACTGTCCAGTCTCTTCTTAAAAACCTCCAGTGATAGAGCGCCCATGATTTCTGAAGGCAAGCTGTTCCACTGGTTAATTGTCCTCACTATCAGGAAGTTTCTCTTTAATTCCAGGTTGCTTCTCTCTTTGGTCAGTTTCCCACCACTGTTTCTTGTCCTATCCTCTGGTGCTTTTGAGAATAGTTTGATGCCCTCTTCTTTGTACCAACCCCTCAAATACTGGAATACTGCTATGATGTGGTCCCTGTTTCTTCTTTTCTTTAGACTAGCCAAAGCCAAATCCTGCAGCTGTTCTTGATATGTTTTAGTCTCCAGGCCTTTGATCATTTTGGTTGCTCTTCTCTGAACTTTTCCCAAAGCCTCAACATCTTTTTTGTAGTTTAGTGACCAAAATTGGTTGCAGTATTCCATGTGCGGTCTTACTAGGGTTTTATAAAGTGGTACTAATACTTCATGTGATCTTGATTCTATGCCTCTGTTTATACAACCCAATTGTGAGCAAATTTAAAAAGGTTTTGCAATTGCTTGGGGGGGGTGCTTCAACAGGTAAACCTGGAGCCCTGTCCGATCACATCCCTGTTCTAACTGGATAAGAATGCCATCTGGGGACATCACTTTGATGGTTACTGTTGTATACTTCGTTCGTGGGCGAATGATGAAGACACATGGCGAAAACAGCATTAGAAGTGAGCAAGGCCTTAACCTCATTGAAGCTCTTGTCATGGACTTTAGTCCACTGCCAAGGAGCCTGCTTGCCTAAGAGCCTGTGTAATGGCTCTGCCACTGCAGCTTTATGTGGAAGAAATGCATGGTAAAAATTTAATAGCTCCAAGAAGGCTTGCAGCTCACTCTTAGACTTAGGGCTTGGGGCCTGCTGGATAGCTTACAATTTAGTTTCAGCAGGGTAAATGCCTTGAGCATCAATCCTGAATCCTAAGAAGTCAGTAGAAGTGACTCCTATCTTACATTTATCCTTCTTTAGTTTAAGGCCTGCTTTTCGAAAACAAAGCAAGACAGCCCTTAATCTTTCTGCTAAATTTTCAGATGACTCCCCAGCAATGAGGACATCATCGAAGTATGGACAGACCCCAGGAATACCTCGAAGTGTGCTCTCCATGACACTTTGGAATATGCCAGGGGCTACATTTACCCCAAATTGCAGTCTCTTGACCTTGAAGGCTCCCCTGTGAGTTACAATAGTCTGGGCCTCTACAGCTGCCTCATCAACAGGTAGCTGTTGATAGGCCTGTGCCAGGTCAAGCTTCGCAAAAATGCGCCCCCCTTTGAGGGAGGCCAGAATGTGACTTACCACAGGCACTGGATAAGCGTGCTGTTGCAGCGCCTTATTCAGTGTGCACTTATAGTCTGCGCATATACGTATGTCCCCATTAGCCTTTAGAGGCGTTACTATGGGGGTTTCCCATGGACTAGAATCCACAGGTTCTAGAATGCCCTGCTGGAGCAATTTGTCCAGCTCAGCATCAATCTTACCTTTGAGGACAAAAGGTACCCTCCTAGGCTTAACCCTGATGGGCGTGATGGTTGAGTCTAACCATAGTGAAATGGGAGGCCCCTTGTAGGATGCTAGTTCTGAACTAAACACATCTGCAAACTCCTTGCAAACCTCTGCAAGGCCGAGCGTTTGCAAGCTGTGCAGCCCAGTTACCTGGATTCCCAGAGCCTTGAACCAATCGAGTCCAATAAGACTCGTACGTTCACCCCCAACAACCACCACATCTAGGGAACCTTCAAAATCCTTATACTGTACCCTAAGGGTGGCCTCCCTGTTAACACACACCATAGAATTTTGAAAATCAGTGAGTATTAGATTCGATGGCCTGAGTTTAACTCGAAGGCCACTACTGCTGCAAATCCTTTTAAAGGTATTAATTGAAATAATGGAAAGAGCGGACCCTGTGTCCAACTCCATCAGTAAGGGAACCCCTTGCAACCTTACATTAATGGAAAGTTTCTTCTTAAGGGGCTTGTGTGTCCCTGTTCTTAGAATGCTCCTGCGTGATGCGTAGAAACCCACCCTGTTTTGGCTGGGGACTCTGGTAACTTTCTGAAGCAATTCTTCCCGAGGTTGAACCTTCTGGCAACCAAAACAGATGGATGCAATGTGGCCCTGCCTGCCACATGCCCTGCAAATGGCAGAGCTAAACCTGCAGTCAGCTTGCTTGTGGCGTCTGCTGCACCTGAAGCATTGAAGAGATGCTGGGGCCTTGACCAGACGTCCCTTCTGCCTCCTCTCGGCTGGTGAAGTCTGTTGACCTCTTCTTCAGGATCCACTTCTGATCCTTCTCGAGCGTCCTCTTGATGGACGGTAGCTGTGTCTGGAGGATTCCTCGCAAAGCGCAAGGCCTTCACAGCCCCACCTGCTGCTTCCCCAGCTGCCACCTCTCACAACGCTTCTTGGAAGGAGACATCTTCTTTTGCAAAAATCTTTGTTGTAAGTCTCTGCTCCTTAAGCCACAGACAAAACGATCTAGCAGCCTCTCTTCCAGATCCTTGAACTCACAAGGTCTGGCTGCTTGCCTTAAGGCCGCAATAAAGTCCACAGCAGATTCACCCCACCTCTGGTCTCTCTGCTCAAACGTGTGCCTCCAAGCAATGACAGATAACTTCGGCTGGAAATGTTCCTTCAACATTTTCTTCAAGTCAGCATATGTTACTGACTCCAGAGGTGCAGGGGCCACCTGATTTTCTGCGATGTCAAAAGCTTCTTGTTCACAGGCACACAAAAAAGTTGCTGCCTTCAGGCCGTCTTCTCTAATCTGATTTACTCTGAAGTAGTTCTCCACCCATGCTACATAGGAATTCCATCTCTCTGGGTGGGAGACATCGAAATCAGTCAAGCAGCCAATCTTCGACATCGTAAACTTTACGACCTTCACCACTCGCTTCCTCTGCAAGCTGCTGTTTGGGGAAAGGGTCCTTTAGCCGAGCTCATCCTCCAGCGATGCTGTACTGGCAGGCTGGGACGCTGATCCAGATGCCGTCTTCCCCTCTTCAGGACTTCCTGGGTAAGTCCTTAAATCTTTTGTTTCAGCTTGCAAAGAATCCCACCTTCGTCGCCAGTGTTGTACACTTCGTTCACGTGCGAAAGATGAAGAGACATGGCGATGCTGAACAAACACTTTATTCTCCTTCTACAACAACCAAGCAAAAGTAAAAGGCACGCAGGTCTTTTTATATGGCCAGAAGCCCAGACAGTGTCAACCAATAAGAACAGAGCATTTTTGCGCCTTGCGCATGCGCATAAGGCCAGCGCCACTCAGTCTGGTCCCAGGCAGCTTTTGGAATGCCCGGGACCAATGCAACGTCCCGAGCCTGCTTTTGCAGGCTCAGGACACAACAGTTACAGTAACAACCTCTGTCCAGATTGTGCCCTTACATTCTGTGGTAGCTTAAGTCTACCACTGCCCTTTCTGTTTGCTCACTCACCAGTGACATTATATTTTCTACCTCATGAACTTTCTTCTCTTCCCTACCAATGAAGGGTGCAGAGTTTAGGCAGCAATCAAGACAGCCAAAATGGAAAGGAGCTGAATAAGAATTTGAGTTTTTCAGATTTTAATTGATAACAGCGTCTATAAGGGCAAGTGTACTATGGATCATAAGTAGTCTAGATACTCTGCTGTTCCATTGGTGGGGAAAAGCAAGAGAAGATACATGTGAAAGAAAAAAAGATGGAGATTGATAGGATGGCAATCACTAAGAGCCAATTTGGTCTAGTAGTTAAGGCACCAGAATGTCATGAGTTGAAGTCCTGCCTTAACCATGAAGGCCAGCTGGGTGACCTTGGGCCAGTCACACACTCTCAGCCCAACTCACCTCATGGGACTGCTTTTGTGGAAAAAATAGGAGGAGGAAGGTGTGTTGGATACGTTTACAGCCTTGAGTTGTTTGTGAAAATAATAAAGATGAGATATAAATAAATAAGTCAGTATTTCTCATCCTTAGCAATTCTAAGATCTGTGGACTTCAACTCCCAGAATTTCCTAGCCAGCAAGGAATAGGTACCCTGAAATTGAATCTTTATATTATCTGCAAAAAGCAAGAAAAATATTGAACCTATTGCCACCCCAAACGCTGAGCAGCTGAACTTGGGAGTCCGAGGGGAAGAGAAGAACTGGGCTGCTGTATAGCCACTCCCCCAAACCAGCCACCCCAAACGCTGAGCAGCTGAACTTGGGAGTCCGAGGGGAAGAGAAGAACCGGGCTGCTGTATAGCCACTCCCCCAAACCAGCCACCCCAAACGCTGAGCAGCTGAACTTGGGAGTCCGAGGGGAAGAGAAGAACTGGGCTGCTGTATAGCCACTCCCCCAAACCAGCCACCCCAAACGCTGAGCAGCTGAACTTGGGAGTCCCGAGGGGAAGAGAACAGTTGAGCCGCTGAGCAGCCATTGCTCTAATCAGTCGACTCTGTTTGTCACTATGTTTTTCAAGTTTTTTTTATATACTGTTTGTCTAAATTTTAAATATTTATATTTATTTAATACAATTTTAATTGACTTACTAGATGTTATGAAAGATTGGGGGGGATTGACTGTTTGTGGAATGAATCGGGTTGAATGGATGAATGGATGGTTAGCTCGTTTTTAAATTGTTAGTTTATAGGGTGGTTTTTGGGAGGGGTAAATTAAATGATATGGATGGAGTTGTGGTTGAGTGGAATGAATGGGATGGACTGGCTAGCCTGCCTGGCACGGCAGAGGCGGAGGGGGGCGCTGGCTCTGGGGTGATAGAGGGCCAAAGTATACCGGTCTTGGTGGGGAGAGGCAGATATGGCGGGGGCCACAGGGTAGGCCATTCCCGGGGAACAAGAGCTCGCTGTTTAAAAGCGATCCCTTGCTCCGACCCTGTGAGTTCAGCCCGAAATACTGGTGATGGGGGAAATCCGGACCCTGGGCTCAGGCTGCTGCTGCTCAATGCCAGGTCGGTTGTAAATAAAGCTCCCCTCATCCATGATCTTCTCCTGGATGAGGAGGCCGACCTCGCATGTGTGACCGAGACCTGGCTGGGCCCGGAGGGAGGAGTTCCTCTCTCTGAGATGTGTCCAGCCGGGTTTCAGGTATGGCATCAGCCACGACCCCAGGGAAGGGGGGGAGGAGTGGCTATTATAGCCAAGAAGACCTTTAGTCTACGCAGGCTTGCTGTTTCTGAGATTGCGGGTTGTGAGTTGCTTCTTGTGAAGTTGGACCTAGGGGTTCAGGTGGGCTTGTTGCTTACGTACCTGCCTCCCAGCTGCGTGTCAACAGCCCTGCCTGCGCTACTTGAGGAGGTTGCTGGGCTGGCGGTTGAGTTCCCCAGGCTTATTGTCTTGGGGGACTTAAATCTTCCGTCGCTCGGCGAATCCGCTGGGTTGGCGCAGGAGTTCATGGCCACCATGGCAACCATGAACCTGACTCAGGTAGTTCAGGGTCCGACTCACGAGAGGGGACACACTCCCGACATGGTATTCCTCTCAGAACAGTTGAGCAATGATCTGAATTTAAGGGGCTTAGATATTTTGCCTATGTCATGGTCAGATCATTTTCTGCTGCGGCTTGTTTTTAAGGCTCCACTCCTCCCCTGCAGGGAGGCGGAACCGATTAGGTGGTTCCGTCCCAGACGTCTGATGGATCCAGAGAGTTTTCAGAGGACGCTTGGGGAAATACCGGATTCTCTCATTCACAGTTCGGCAGAGTCCCTGGTTACGGCCTGGAATATGGCTGCGAAGGGGGCTCTTGACCGGATTGCGCCGCTGCGACCTCTCTGTAGTAGCAGACCCAGGAGATCTCCTTGGTTTACTGAGGAACTCAGGGGGATGAAGCGCCAGAAGAGACGCCTAGAGAAGCGATGGAGGAAAAGCAAATCCGTATCTGACCGAACACTTGTAAGATCTTATATCAAGACTTATCAGGTGGCGCTCAAGGCGGCAAGATGCGCGTATCATTCCGCCTTGATTGCATCTGCGGAATCCCGCCCAGCCGCCCTGTTCAGGGTAACTCGCTCCCTCCTTAATCAGGGGGGGGGTTGATGCACCCTTGCAGGGTAGTGCTGAGGACTTTAATAAGTTTTTCGCGGATAAAATCGCCCAGATTCGGATGGACCTTGACTCCAATTGGAATGCAGTATCGGCTGATAATGATTCAGTCGAGATGACAGGGACTCGTCTTGATCCTGTTGTGTGGGAGGAGTTTGACCCGGTGGCACCTGATGAAGTCGACAAGGCCATTGGAGCTGTGAGCTCCGCCACCTGTTTATTGGACCCGTGCCCCTCCTGGCTGGTTTCGGCCAGCAGGGAGGTGACGCGGGGCTGGGTTCAGGAGATTGTCAACGCTTCTTTGAGGGAGGGGTCCTTTCCAGCTCCCTGCAAGGAGGCAATTGTGCGCCCCCTCCTCAAGAAGCCTTCCCTGGACCCAGCTGTTTTAAACAACTACCGTCCTGTCTCCAATCTTCCCTTTATAGGGAAGGTTGTTGAGAAGGTGGTGTCACTCCAGCTCCAACGGTCCTTGGATGAGGCCGATTATCTGGGCCCTCAACAGTCAGGATTCAGGCTCGGCTACTCCATGGAAACTGCTTTGGTCGCGCTGACGGATGATCTCTGGCGGGCCCGGGATAGGGGATTATCCACTATCCTGGTGCTACTTGACCTCTCAGCGGCTTTCGATACCATTGACCATGGTATCCTTCTGCACCGACTGGAGGGGTTGGGGGTTGGAGGCACTGTTTTGCGGTGGTTCACCTCCTACCTCACTGGTCGGTCGCAGTCGGTGTTGGCAGGGGGTCAGAGGTCAACCCCTAGGTTCCTCCCTTGTGGGGTCCCTCAGGGATCGGTCCTCTCCCCTCTGCTGTTTAATATCTACATGAAACCACTGGGCGAGATCATCCGACAACACGGGGTGAGATATCATCAGTATGCTGATGATACCCAGCTTTACATCTCCACCCCGTGTCATTTCAGTGAAGCAGCGGAAGTGATGTGCCGATGTCTGGAGGCTGTTAGGGTTTGGATGGGTGCCAACAGGCTCAAACTCAACCCCGACAAGACGGAGTGGCTATGGGTTCTGCCTCCCAAGGATATTTCAATCTATCCGTCCATTAGCCTGGGGGGGGGAGATTTTGACCCCCTCGGTCCGCAACTTGGGCGTCCTCCTCGATCCACAGCTAAATTTGGAACATCATCTTTCGGCTGTGGCGAGGAGGACATTTGCCCAGGTTCGCCTGGTGCACCAGTTGCGGCCCTATTTGGACCGGGAGTCTCTGCTCACAGTCACTCATGCCCTTATCACCTCGAGGTTCGATTACTGCAATGCTCTCTACATGGGGCTACCTTTGAAAAATGTTCGGAGACTTCAGGTAATGCAGAATGCAGCCGCACGAGCAGTGTTGGGCTTGCCTAGAAATGCCCACATTTCGGCATCACTCCGCGAGCTGCATTGGCTGCCAATTGGTCTCCGAACCCAATTCAAAGTGTTGGTTATGACCTATAAAGCCCTACATGGCATTGGACCAGGTTATTTTCGGGACCGTCTGCTGCCCCATGAATCCCAGCGGCCGGTTAGGGCCCACAGAGTGGGCCTTCTCCAGGTCCCGTCAGCCAGACAGTGTCGCCTGGCGGGGCCTAGGGGAAGGGCCTTCTCTGTTGCGGCCCCGGCCCTCTGGAACCAACTTCCCCCGGAGATCCGTGTCGCCCCCACCCTCTTCGCCTTTCGTAGATTGCTTAAAACATACTTTTGCCGGCAGGTCTGGGGCAGCTAACACCTTGCCCCTAGCCAGTGTATGTTTCTGTGTATGTTTGTGGAGTGATTGGTTTCTTTTAGCTTAAGGGTTTTTTATAGATATGTGTTTATTGTAATTTCTATCATGCTGTGAGCCGCCCTGAGTTCTTTGGAATAGGGCGGCATAGAAATTAAATAAATAATAATAATAATAAATAATAATAATACTATTAGAACTTGTACCCTTTAGCTTCCCTTTTGCCATGGAAGCCTGAAGAGAAGGTTAGAAGAGAAGGAAGGAGATGGAGTGAATGGGATGGGGTGTATTAACAGGATGGATAAGTAACCTGCTTAAAGAAAGCCTACCGGAAGTTCTGGTGGATTGCACACAAAACTGATCAATGTAAAAACAGACCTTTCAACGATTAGAGAATGTTTAATCTTTTCAAAGTGATGTTGCTGTTGATGATGTTTCATAGGGGGTCTCACAAATTCATTTATTATTATGGTGGTCAGGGCACCATAAAATCTGAGAACCTCCCCAGATGTTCTACCCTGGAAACTGCTGGTTCCTGCCTTAGTAGTTTTGGGCTTTACATCTGGGCCAGATTTCAACTAGACTCTCCTCGCCATACTTCCAGAATGTCTCTGAAAATCCAGAACCCACCCTTCCAGAAGATCTCTCAAGATTGGTGAGTATGGTGGTTATGGTCTGAAATGAAGAAAAAATTATTTAATTGAGCTCAGAATCCATAACTCATTGTTTAATTCAAACTTGGAGATGGCCTAAGAGGTCAAGACTACTGCTTTATATATCTACTTGGATTGTTATTTCATTAATGTTTAAAATGTTTTGGCAGCAGCAACTTCCCTGACGGATCTGGCAGACTGGAATAACTTGTATTTTGCCGCAACCAGTTTTTTTGTTTTGTTTTAAATACAGCTCATGTTTCTCAGCTTGCTTCATCAGAGTTTACAAAGCTACAATTCATTCCTGCAGCATTTTTATCCAGATTTTCAGATTCTTATATGGCTTTATTTGCTAGTGCAATGCTAGTATGCTTGAGGCAATTTAGAAACCATAAATCACTGTGCAGTCTAAAAATAATTAAAAGACACAAAAAGAAATTACTAGCAACCTTTCTTGAATAGCAATAAAACTGTGGAGGAAGATAAAAATAGCAGCACCTGATGCCCCCAAACTTATTTTTAAAGCAAAGTGCTACACATATTTCTCCTGAACATTAATAATGAAGGGTGCTGACATAATATATATTCATGTAGCTGCTCCCTTGGAGATTGCTTTCAGTCTGTTTGACTTAATATGTACACATTAATTACACGCTAATTCCACTGTTTTTAATTGGCGTTGGTAGGAAAGAGCCTTCCAGCCATAGATCTAACCTGATGAGTGTGGGAAATAAATGCCAAAGGCCACCATCCAGAAAGAAAGAGGAGCAAGTTAAACCCTCAATTTTAGTGTCTGGATAATAGCTTCTCAAGACTTTGTCTTTAACAAAGTGCTCAGTCTGACTCCAAAATTTATGGCATAACAATGGGCAGCAAATAGGGGGTTGAAGAACAGCTTTGCCATTTCATTTTTCGTTCTTCATTTAATCACAGGTGAATTAGCAAAATTATCACATATTAGTTAAATACAGTAATATCAGAAGAACAGATTAGCTGTAACTTGGGCACAGGGATGGGAAATGACTCCACAATAACATTTAGGCTGCTCGCTTCATGTTCATGAAAATTGATTCTCATGTATAGTCACATATTTCCTTATTACCTGCAATATTCTCTAGATGAAATTACAGAAGGACCATTTTTGGGATAGTCTGGTAGAATTGGCATGGAACTGCAGCTATTCTGTTCAACCATCTTTGTGATAAATAATTAGTTGCAACGTAACTCCCCCCTCTCCGGCCTCATAACCCAAAATAAAACATCTCAAGCAATGTGCATTCTGTAACTTTTCATATTTTGATCCCTCTGACTTTTTAAGTTGGTTTTATGGCTTCTCTGCATTGATAAGAGGCAGAAGTCCAAACCATGTATATGGCTTTAGTTATCTTGTTTCACTCAAATTTTATAAGGATGGGATGAATATGATCTGGGGATAAAATATCTGGTACTCCTCCTGAATCTCTTTTAGGCTGCTTATTTGGATTTCCCTTTTCCTTCCTAACATACTGGAGTTTTATTTTCCTTTTTGTATCTCTTAAAGAAAAAAAGATCAAGGCAATTAGGTGAGCTAAAATAGGATTGCTATCTTTCTCAACCTTTGCAACCACAACAGAGTGCCTAATAAACATGGATGAAACGAAATCTGAAATCAATTGTTACTGTGATTCTTAATATAGTTTGTCCATAATATACAATGAGTTGATCACATGACAAAATAATACATTTACATCACATTTGGGAAAGAAAATTGTAATTTCACTCGCAGAGAGTTCTTGAAGTCAGGCTTCTTTTGGTTCTGATATTTAACTACTGATCTGATAACATAGTATCTGTTTTCCATAGCACCTTCCCTCTTCTTTTTTATATGTACTGTTAATAGCAATAGCACTTAGACCAGCGGTTCTCAACCTTTTCCGGGGCTCGACCCCGGCCCGCATCGCACAAAAAAAAAATAATGGCGGGCCTGCACCGTGCATGCATGGCGCAACGGGGCACATCGCGCATGCGTGGCGCGACGGCCCGCATCGCGATAGGGAAAAAAAATGTCCGGCCAAAAAAAAATGGCCGACCAAAAAAAAATGGCGGACTGCGGTGCTTGGCGACCCCCGTGAAATGGTCATTCGACCCCAAATGGGGTCGCGACTCACAGGTTGAGAACCGCTGACTTAGACTTATATACCGCTTCACAGTGCTTTACAGCCCTCTCTAAGCTGTTTACAGAGTCAGCATATTGCCCCAACAGTCTGAGTCCTTATTTTACTGACCTTGAAAGGATGGAAGGCTGAGTCTACCTTCAGCTGGTCAGGATCGAACTTCTGGCTATGGGCAGAGTCTGCCTGCAATGCTGCATTCTAACCACTGCACCACCACGGCTCTTTTTTAAACACGCTCTGGCCTTATCCACCGGTGCTTCATGCTTCAGCTTTGTCTCACAGTTGCATGAAACTCCCAATCTGTAGATCCAGAGCCATACGCGATCCCAGCAAACCTTGGAGGTGGCCCATGGACCTCCTTCCAAAATTATTGCTAGATTGTCATTTTTAATATGACAGAATATTCCCTGCCCACCTATGGAGTGGAATTGTATTTATTAATTGCCTTTTGCCTTGCCCCTAATTTATTTTCTTGCCTTGATTTTGCCCACTTTTTGAGAGCAGCCCTCTGCATCCCACTGAATGATCAAGGGCCGCCCTTGACTTGAGAAATGGATCTCTCTGATCAATTGGTTACTTCCAGAAACTTATTGGTGGATAGACAGAAAAAAAAAACCATTTATTCAGTCAATACGAGTCTAACCATCCCTTTTGGTCATGTGTTACAGATGTTTTCCATTCCTGAGCAGGGAGGGCAACACCCTTTCTCTTTGTGCAACAGACATAATTGAAATAATCAGCTACGCCTATCTTCCTTCATCCATCTCCACAATGCGTAATGAGCAATGGGTGCAGGCTTTCATGCAGTAGACTAATATGGCACCATGTAAAACAGGGAGGAACAGACAGACAGAGCCTCTGGTTGCACACGCTTGACAGACCCAAGGCATGCAATGATTATAACCAGCCCAACTCGGTTTCTTCTCTGTAACTGAACATACAGATTTCCATAAGATCATTGCCCAGTCCACAGGGCAATATGCTTCAAGGCACAGATTGGTGTGTGTATATATATATGTCTTTGTTATGGAATATATTTCAGGTAAAGTGTTACACCTAAATTTTTTAAGTAGGAAAACATTAGAAGTACCTAGACCCCCTCACCGGATGGTGTAATATAGAAAGGTGTTTGATTTTTACTGCAAGGCTCTATACAACCCAGGCTTTTCCTTTTTTTGTGAAGAAGTCATGCCCCAAAATTGTAAAACAGAGTGACCAAATACAAAGGCTCCTCTTTATATAAGTTTATTTCCTGAAGGTTAATGTTATTCATTCTGCCAGGGGTAGGCAACCTTGGCTCTTTTATGACTCGTGGACTTCAACTCCCAGAATTCCTGAGCCAGCCATGCTGAGGGGAAAGGGAGAGGTTTCCAAGCTGAGCCATGCTGGCTCAGGAATTCTGGGAGTTGAAGTCCACGAGTCATAAAAAAGCCAAGGTTGCCTACCCCTGCATTATACCAATAACATTATATGTCACCCAGAGTCACCTTCATGAAATAAATGGCTATATATAAATTTTATAAACAAACAATAGAAATATTGCATTTTCCAATTCTAGTGCCAAGAAATGAATGTGGGAGGATGCTGTCAAACAATATCTAGTCCATGGGTTGGCAACCCGCGGCTCTGGAGCCGCATGCGGCTCTTTCGGCTGTCTCCTGTGGCTCCCAGCCATGTGCAGTGCCCAAAAAAAATAGGACAAAAAAGTTGAAACAATCAATTCAAACTTTTCACGAAAGAAGTTTGAATTGACTGGTTCAACTTCTTCGGTTTGTGAGACGCTGTTCGTCATGGGCTTGATATAGATGGGAGGGGGGGGGAAGACAGCTCCGGAGGGAGACAGCCCTGTAGCCAGAAGCCGGCGGTCCGAGCGGAGCGGCACGGAAGACCTACCGGTCGGCGTGGAAATCTCCAGCATTGCTGGTGAGCAAGGCTTGGCCTCTGTGGCCCGGTTCCGCACCCTGACGACCAGCTGGATCGGCTTTCACTGCTCCAGCCCGGGGACATCAGTGGCATAGAAAGCAGTTTGGTGGTGCTGCCGTGGCCGGGGTGTCCTTGCAGCGGACAACTTGGGCCCGGATATTTCCTGCGGTTCGCAGCTCGGGACTGGAGACACCGGTGGCGCACGGCCCAGACTGTTAGCGTTGCTATGGGACCACCCCATGCGGTGCCAGCCAGCATGCTTCCAGCGGCAAAAGAGGGGCCTGAGCAGCGGCAGAAGAAGACACTAGGCAGCACAAACTGAGCACGGTCTTGATAAGCAACAAGCCAAGGCCCCGCGTCCCTCCTGCCGCTGCTCAGTTCATGCTGCCCAGCATCTGCCTCCCTGCCAGCCTGCTTGCAGGCCTCCGTGCTCCTTCCCCGAAGTGTGCAATTGCTCAGAGCCCTTCCCAAAAAGTGCTGCTTCCCTGGCAGGAGCTGAGTTTGCAAGCCTCGTTGGCAAGCCAGGAAAACCGAAGGTCCGGAGGGTTCCCTCCTGCTGTGGAGCTGCAGTGCCTGGCCCTGGGCTGACGGGGGAGGGGGTGGGGGTATCCGGGGCCTAAAAAGTCCTCCAGGACAGGCTTGGGGCCAGCCCTCTTTCCCTGGCCGCAGGAGAAGGGGAGGCACAGGCTCTCCACCCAGCTGGCAGGTGAGCAAAACCCCGAAACTCCAATTCTGCTCTGGGGAAATGAGAGCGGGGTAGAGCGGGGCAGCGCTGCCTATCTCAGTCACGCGGAGGGCCTTGTAAACACCACCAGATGGCTCCGCAGTTGCCGCCACCACCGCCGGGGGAGATGAGCAGGCTGTTGCTCCCGTGGTCGCCTTCCCGCCGCTATGGAAGATAGCCTGGTCCGTGCCTTTGGAGCCTCAGCCTCCAGCAGCCCCGCCGTGCCCAAGGCAAGCCTCCCCCGCTCGCCGCTTCAGCAAAGGGGGGAGAGCAGTCTTTTCCAAGGGGAGGAGAAGCCAGGATGGCAGAGCCATCCATACCAGAGCTGGACGCGGGCAGGGCCAGTGCAGGTGTCGCCTTAGGCTCCACTCTTCAAGCAAGTCCCATTATGTGTATGCGCATGCATGTGCATGCACATATTTTGTGGCTCCCAGGGGTTTTTTTTTTTTTGTGAGGGAAATGGTCCAAGTGGCTCTTTCACCATTTTAGGTTGCCGACTCCTGATCTAGTCTTTTGTGGCAATTGGGTTGGAAATGGATGCCAAGTTTGCGAGAAGTGGGCCCAAGGGCTCTGCTTAAGCGGCTGCCTTCTACAAATGGTGCCAATTTAATTCATCTTGCAGGGCCAAAGCAGTTCCCAAGAAGCCATATGACCATATCTATTGAAGCAGAGATAGTTCTGAGATTACGTACAGAACTTTTACTTTTATACAAGTACAGTCAGATGAGGGCCACTGTGATGCTGCTGCTTGATTTTGGTAAGAATCCTAAACTGGCAGATATGGGGAACCAATTTTGAATTTTCAGTGCTTATAATGTGTGTGTGTGTGTGTGTGTGTGTGTGTGTGTGTGTGTGAGAGAGAGAGAGAGAGAGAGAGAGAGAGAGAGAGAGAGAGAGAGAGAGAGAGAGAGATTTTGGTAAAGGTCTCCATTTCTGATAAGTAGGAAGGCCGAGTTATTTGACCCTGCACATTGAAAACGTCCTAATTTTCTTGGAGATGCCTGTAAATAGTTGTTATGTGTCTGTTTTTTTGTTTAGGAGAATTTAACTTCTACCACAGATGTAAGTATATGTTTGTGTTTGTATCTATGCATCTGTATATAGGTTCCGGATACCACACTGACCTCACAGTTAGAAGCTACATTCCAGCAGCTTTATTTTATATTATTACAGTTGGATATCCAGATCTTTTTTCATGTGTGTATATAACTTGCAGCTTCTGCCAAATGACTGCTCATTACAAAGCTCCAAAACTGGTTAAGAATTTGATTTAGTTTAGCTGAAACTTCTCCTGAAGCTTAAGAGTACAGATTTGGAGCACTCTCATCAACCTGGCTAGGACCTGTTTAACCTTCCTGTAGCATGTGATTTGCTCAAGTTGAGGGTTATGAGAGGTGATCTGTTCTTATGGATTCTTCTGAATCATCTGTCATACAAACAGCAGATCTGGTATTTATTGCCAGAGTGATGCCAATACACAGGAAGGTATTTTCCTAGCAAACATACTCACTTCCTTTCAATAACCCTTGGTATATTACCCTGGCATAATCCGTAAATTGACACAAGTATTACTTTTGTTTAGACCAAGTTACGCAAGCGCCTCAGACAACAAAAGCTGGATTAGCATAGATGAGCAATATAGGGTAAAATAGGACAGAAATTTATCCAGTTCACATTTGACAGAGGAGAAAACCAAACCTGACAAATTCATAAAAATGAGAAATGTAGAAAAAACAGAATGGACATATCGGTACTAGTTTATTACCAGCATGAGACCTCCAGCTTACTCTATTTTATTTATTTGTTTGTTTGTTTGTCACTTTTATTATTTTTATAAATGTGGAGATGGCAAACACACCTAATCCTCCTTCCTCCTCCTATTTTCCCCACAACAGCAACCTTGTGAGGCTGACAGAGAGTGAGAATTGGACTGACAGAGAGTGACTAGCCTAAAGTGGGATTAGAACTCCGGATCTCTGGTTTCTAGTCTGATGCTTTAACCACTAGACCAGGGGTAGGCAACATTGGCTTTTTTTATGACTCGTGGACTTCAACTCCCAGAATTCCTGAACCAGCATGGCTGGCTCAGGAATTCCTGGGAGTTGAAGTCCACGAGTCATAAAAGAGCCAAGGTTGCCTACCCCTGCACTAGACCAGACATGTCAAACATAAGGCCTGGGGGCCGGATGCGGCCTGCGAAGTGGTTTCATGTGGCCCGCGAAGCCATCCTGGAAACAGTGAGGGAACGGCCCCCGCTGCCTTGGCCTTGGCCCTGGCCCTGGCCCTAGCCCAGGCCAGCCGGGAGCCAATGTACAATTTTGTGGTGGCCATCTATGCTGAAACGCATTCAGTCTTAGCTCCACAAGGCCGTCTAGAAACAGCGAGGAACCAGCCCCTGCCGCGTCGCCCTTGCCCCCTGGGTACATGCTGGGGAAGTGTCACCCTTTGTGAGGAATGAAGAAATGGACCATGCCTTGGCGCTTGCCCAGGTCCCACCCACTTCTGCCAGAGACTCTCAGATCTGTCTCACTTCTGCCCAGGCCCCCACAGGCACCCTTGACGCGAACGATGTAGAGCTGGCCATGCCTACCCAGTAGGCCACACCCACTCCATCCACGCCCACCCAGTAGGCTGCACCCACCCTGGCCACACCCACCCAGCCCCCCCCGAGGGCAACCGCAATGCTGATGTGGCCCTCAATGAAATTGAGTTTGACACCCCTGCACTAGACCAAACTGGCTGTTGCCCCTACTAAGGCATTGCTCCAACACTACTGCAGAAATAAGTTCAATCTGCTTTTCCCATTATAAATTCTGCACATGTAACAGGACTGTCACCTTTTCTTTTGCTCCAGTAGCAAACTGGTCATGGACCCTTTACTTGTATTATCAGTCAAACCAATGGCTTGGCTCTCAAGAGGAATAATTCAGCTAACATGCACAAGACAGTGCCTTTTCAATAACTCTTTGTGGGAAAGTCCTAGCACAACATCAACTGGAGGATTTAATCTGTATAATGAAGAAGCATGTTTTCAAGTTGGAGGTTCAGGGAGAACTGGAATCCACCCTTTCCCCCCCTTTCAATTAAAAGAATTAAATCCTCCCTCTTGTTAAACACAACAAATTCACCTTTGGCTTTTGTTTATCTTTTCTACCTCCAGGCTCTCGAAGAGTTGTTCAGCCAGACACAACAATCAACTTTCCTCAAAGAGCGTAGATGTTTCCTTCAGCTGAAGCCATTTCAGTTGAAGGACTGAAATTTATATCTATTGCATTTGTGTTGCCTCCACTTCTGAAAACCTAAACCTTGCTCTATTTCTTTTTCTTTCTTAAAATTCCTGTAACTTGAAATTAAAACAATCTGGAGAGATTGGGAGGATGTTCTTTGTCACACCATCATGCCAAATTAAATAACTTCAATTCACATATAAATTGAATAGAGATTAAAGCCAAACTTTGCAGCATTGGCCTAAGACCCACTTAATATCTAAGCCCTCTAAAATGGTTTTGGATTCTGTAACAACAACAACAACAACTTGATAGCAGTGTTCCAATATCTCAGGGGTTGCCACAAAGAAGAGGGAGTCAAGCTATTCTCCAAAGTGCCTGAAGGCAGAATAAGAAGCAATGGATGGAAACTAATCAAGGAGAGAAGCAACCTAGAACTAAGGAGAAATTTCCTGACAGTTAAAACAATTAACCAGTGGAACAACCTGCCTGTGAATGCTCCAACACTGGAAGTCTTTAAGAAGAGATTGGACAGCCATTTGTCTGAAATGGTATAGGGTTTCTTGCCTGAGCAGGGGGTTGGACTAGATGACCTCCAACATCAATTGCAACATAATAATAATAATAATAATAAAATTGGAAGGTCATCTAGTCC
Organism: Bothrops alternatus; assembly: GCA_034064705.1. Classification (NCBI taxonomy): domain Eukaryota; kingdom Metazoa; phylum Chordata; class Lepidosauria; order Squamata; family Viperidae; genus Bothrops; species Bothrops alternatus. The sequence continues at coordinate 16,382,711 of JARGCV010000001.1, forward strand.
AACTCCCTGCTCTGGCAGGAAACCCTATACCATTTCAGACAAATGGCTGTCCAGTTTCTTCTTAAAAACTTCCAGTGTTGGAGCATTCAGAGGCAGGTTGTTCCACTGGTTAATTGTTCTACCTGTCAGGAAGTTTCTCCTTAGTTCTAGGTTGCTTTTCTCTCTGGTTAGTTTCCATCCATTGCTTCTTGTCCTGCCTTCAGGCGCCTTGGAGAATAGCTTAACTCCCTCTTCCTTGTGGCAACCCCTGAGATATTGGAACACTGCTATCATGTCCCCCCTCGTCCTTCTCTTCGTTAAACTAGACAACATGTCCAATTCCAGCAACCGTTCCTTATGTGTTTTAGCCTCAGTCCTCTGATCATCTTTGTTGCTCTTCTCTGTACTCTTTCTAGAGCAGCGGTTCTCAACCTATGGGTCGCGACCCCATTTGGGGTCGAACGACCGTTTCGCGGAGGTCGCCGGACACCATGGTCCGCCATTTTGTTTTTTGCTTTTTGTTGTTTTTTTTTGTCATGCGCGCGCCACGCATGCGCGGATCGGCCCGTCGCGGTCCGCCATTTTGTGTTTTTTTGTTTTTTTTGTTTTGTTTTTCGTCGTGCGCGTGCCACGCATGCACGGTTCAGCCCGTCGTGCGCACGCCGCGCATGCCTGGATTGGCCCGTCGCGGTTCGCCATTTTTTTTGTCGTGCGCGCGCTGCCCATGCACAGATTGGCCCATCGGGCGCACGCATGCGCGCGCGCATCGGGGTCGCGCCGCACATGGGCGGCGCAAGTGGGGTCTCAACCTGAAAAAGGTTGAGAACCACTGTTCTAGAGTCTCAGTATATTTTTAACATCGTGGTGACCAAAACTGGATGCAGTATTCCAAGTGTGGCCTTACCAAGGCATTGTAAAGTGGTATTAACACTTCACATGATTTTGATTCTATCCCTCTGTTAATGCAGCCTAGCACTTTTTTTGTTTGTTTGTTTTTTCGGTATGACCAAGCCACAAATAAATTGAGGACATTTATAACATAATTGAATGCAGGTTTAAGCAAAAGAAAACCCTAATTAAGGATCCTAATTGAGGATTTGTAATCTAAATCTAATTTATTTCTGGGAGAAATTATTACATACATTAAAGAGAAAAGCTGGAGCCTAATTGGGTAAGTTTATTGAATCTTTTGAGCTCCTTTTCTGCTCAAAAATTGTCCTCCGTCCTCCCAAGTCTCATAAACGCAAAAGTTTCTTGCTTATATGGTATCATTTAAACACACACACATACAAATACACACGCCCACACATACTAGACAAACATGCTTCGCTTCCTGCCATTTTCTCACTCCCTAAATCCACTGTGGTCCCTGTTCTTAGGCCAGCGTGGTTGGGCTTCTTTCATTTCAGTAGTTTTCTTCTGACACTGACTGTTGCCTTTTGCAGTTAAAATATTTTTTAATATCCTGTAATATAACCTTTTACACGTTTTCTGAAAAATCTCTGGGTCTATAAGTGTGCTGTTCTTTGAAGCAAACTTTGTTGTTCTAGCTGAGTTAATATAATCAAGCGTGAACTCAGAGGAATTTGAGTTTTCTGAATAGTTTTTATCCCAGAGCTATAATTGCACTTAATAATGAACTAAAGGGCCACCATCAGTGAACTGTTGGATAGTACTACTTGGTCTGTTGGGTGGATGCTGGGTGGTTTTGGGATGGGGAATTGTGGTGGGTGGGAGCATGTTTGGGGATTATGTGTGTGTGGGACCTGGTCTTTGGGTGTCATGTAAATTTCGTTGTATGTGTATACTGTGTATACACACACAATGACAATAAAGTTATTATTATTATTATTATTGTTGTTGTTGTTGTTGTTGTTATTATTATTTGTGGCAAAAGGAAGAAGTGGGTATGATTCAAAGATGAAGACGCATTCCCAGTGCTAGAGTAGATAAGAATCCTTAAACCCCCCGCCCCATCCTCCAGTAACCCCAGAGTTGCATTGATGAGCTAATTGACAAGTAGTAGTTTTATGAAGTACCATTTCAAGGTCATGAAATAAGAGAGTTAGAAGGGACCTTGGAAGTCTTTTAGTCCAACCCCCTGCTCAAACAGGAGACCCTATACCAGTGGTGGCGAACCTATGGCACGGGTGCCCGAGGCGGCACTCAGAGCCCTCTCTGTGGGCACACGTGCTGTTGCCCCAGCCTTGCCTTCCCCCATGACCCCCTCCTCACCAGCAGCCCCCCTGGAGGAGAGTCGCCTCCGAGCATGGCCCGTGCGGAGCAGCGCAGCCAAGGACATGGCAGCCAGGCAGTGTAGGCAAGACTCTGCCCTCATGCCCCATCGCGCACAGTTGATGCTGTGGGGTGCAGGCAGAGGGTGCGGTCGCCATGGCACTGCTGGGCTGCCTGGGTGATCTGCGGCGGGCCCTGGAGGCAGTGAGTGGCCCTGCAGGCAGGCGGGGTGAGGGCAGGGCAGGGGGTGGAGCAGGGGTGGGGCCAGTTTATGGGCACTTAGTCTCTAAAAGGTTCGCCACCACTGACCTATACCATTTCAGACAATGGGCTGTCCAATCTCTTTTTTTGAAAAACTCCAGCGATGGAACACCCACAACTTTTGGAGGCAAGTCGTTCCACTAACTCAGTGTTTCTCAACCTTGACAATTTTAAGGCATGTGGACTTCAACTCCCAGAATTCCACAGCCAGCAATTCTGGGAGTTGAAGTCCACATGCCTTAAAATTGTCAAGGTTGAGAAACATTGCACTAACTGTTCTCACTGTCAGGAAATTTCTCCCTAGTTCTAGGCTGGATCTCTCTTTAATGAACTTCCACCTTTTCTTGTCCTGCCCTCAGGTGCTTTGGGGACTAAGCCAACCCCATTATTCTCTGTGACAGCCCCTCAAATATTGGAAGACTGCTATCATGTCTAGTCCTTCTGTTTGCTAGACTACACATGCCTAGAAGTGACAAGACATTGCTATCTTGTATTTGAAAAATTGGGCTGCACTCCCACTGGGAAAAAAAATCTCCCTTTGCCTCATTTCCCAAGATTTTGAAAACTTGTCATTGTAATGTATTTGTTTATTTGTTTGTTTGTTTGTTTATTGGTTTATTTATTTATTTATCTACCTATCCGAACCACAAGGTGACTCATGTAACTTATTGCATGGTTAACAAAAAAATTTCAGATGCAAAATTGTCAATATTCCAACACTGGGATCTTAGAAAGCAATTTTAGCAATGCGTCTCTCCCATTTTTTATTGGGATTTATTGCAAAGAAAGGGACAAATGTTCAGAAAGACACACATACAGAAAAATGAAGTGTAGACATAGAAGAAAACTAGCAATATATTTTCTTTCCTGTCGCGTAAGAGGGCAGGAAGAGGGGTTCATTTATTGGCTTATGTAGTGGGATAGCAAGTGACCATTTTCAGACCACTTTCAGTGTCTGAAAGTTCTTTGGGTTCATCTATTGATTGGAAAGGACAGGCATTAATAGAGCCCTGTCCACTGGGAATGTACAGTTGTCAATATGCGGGCTGGGGGAATTCTGGGAGTTGCAGTTCCACACATCCTGAAGTTTTCAAAGTTGAGAAACAGTGCAATATAAGTTTGTATTACATAGATATTCTTGCAAATAATCAAATATTGCCCAACTCAGTCTTGGGTGCATTTTAAACTGAGTTTCAAAAGTTGAGAAATCGAAAGGCAATTTCTTTTGAAAAATCTTGAGTAAACATCATTTCCCAATGTAACTCTACTGTTACATATATATTACCACTGTTGTATGGACACTTCAGAAGGAAAGCAGTTTAACTTGTTTCTCTCATCCACAATAATCTGAGCCTCTTGGAATTTCAGATGCTATTCTGACTTGGATGGAGATTCTGGACATTGCAGTCCAATACATTTGAAAGGCATCAAGCTGGGAAGATTGGTATAAGCCAGCGTTTCTCAGCCTCGGTAAGTTTACGTTGTATGGACCAACTCCCAGAATGCCCCATCATTATTGTGGCTGAGGAATTCTGGGAGTTGAAGTCGACAGATCTTAAAGTTGAGGAGATTAGGAAACATTGCTATAAACATTGCCTTGTTGGGCTGCCTGTTGCTTTAGACTGGGTTCCAAAAAGCTCAAGACAGTGAACATCACAGTTGTCGGTGAACTTTTAAAGTAACGGTGTATTTTCCTGGGAGTCTACCGCAACTACAGAGGGCAGCTGCATGACTCTGAGAAAGGTTGGCTGCTTTAAATGCAAGTTAAAAGTACAGGTAGTCCTTGACCTACAACAGTTCACTTAGTGACCATTCAAAATTACAACAGCACTGAAATGAGTGACTTACGACCGTTTTTCACACAACCGTTGCAGCATCTCTATGGACACATGATCAAAATTCAGATGCTTGGCAATTGGTTCATACTTATGACGATTGCGGTCGTAAGTATGTTCTGACAAACAAAGTCAATGGGGAAGCTGGATTCACTTAACAACTGTGTTAATAACTTAACAACTGCAATGATTCCCTTAACAACTGTGGCAAGAAAGGTCATAAAATGCAGCAAAATTCACCGGACAAATGTTTCACTTAGCAACATCAACGTTGGACTCAGTTGTGGCCATAACTTGAGGACTACCTATAACTAAAACACCAGGTGTTTTTCTCAACTCTTGAGCATTTTGCTGAAAGCTGTTTATATTTTGCTGACTGCTGACAGAAGAGAATTGAAACTCATCATTTATCACCCATGACTAACACTCAGGATAGAAATTGCATTTAACAGTAGTTAGTGAGTGTACATCCATGGATAATACTCTGCAAGGAGTTCTTCAGTTGAGTAGCTTGTAAGACTTAATTGTGCAGGTCTTTTTTTCTGATATAATCTGTGCTGTTAATATGAACATCATGCCACACAATATGAAGGCTCTGCTGAATTGGAAAGTGTCTGCCATAGAGCAGCAGTTCCACCTGGTGGCCTCAGAAAAAAGACCATTCTCTTTCCCATTGCTGGAGTTTGTTGATAAGTAAGAAAGCACCTGTAGGAGCAAATCTGGCCCTGCCCTTAGACAGAGTGAGTCAGTCACCCCAGGCAACAGATTTGGGATGTCATGAAAGAAAGGGCAGCAAAGTGTTAGTTATTTCATTTATGGCAATTAGACATTTACTGCAAGGAATGGAGAACAGTTCTCACGAATTGACTGCCAAAACGATTTAGCTGATTTGAGGTAAAAGACATATTGACTTGAATATAAGACGATAGTTTTTATTTTTCTGTTTTGGATGGCAAAATATCTTGGGTCAACCTTAGCTCAATCTTTGGGAGAGAATCTATATTAAATATTAAGCTCCCCCCCCAAAAAAAAGCTTGCTGTAGAGTTGGCAACTTTAAGACATGTGGACTTCAACTCCCAGAATTCCCCAACCAGTCTGGGAATTCTGGGAGTTGAAGTCCACATGTCTTAAAGTTGCCACGTTTCAGAAACTCTGTAGTGCAGAGGGTGTTGGAGAGGACTGTGAACCTGGTGGCGATTACATCATCTTAATTCATAAGAAAGCCTTTCTGTTTAACCGTTCACAGCTGTAAATAGTTTTTAAAAATAAAAATGTGACTGGAATCTAAAAATCTATTTGGAAGCACATCTGTGGCCCAGGAGGTAAGCTGGTGTGGTACAGAGCATGCCAGGATCCAGAGAGGGTTGAAGGCAACCACATCAGCAGTTTGCCTTCTGATATACTTTACAAGTGCCCTTATATATGTGTTGACACGGTGCCCATATTGTGACTGGATACCCATTCCACCACCCCTCCTTCCCTTTGCAGCCATTTCTCAAAATTCTAGTTGCACTCATCAGACAACTGGGTTGACTATCCTGTGTTGTGTTTCTCTGACAAAACGCATTTTTGCACATGGTTAGTTTCAATAACTCTCATGCTTTTCAAGCTACCCTCCTTTCAAGAGAAGGGAGTAACACCTCTATAAGATAATAGTAGAAAACCCTTCAGAGCTGATTCATACCTGGTTGGCTTTCCAGGATAACATACTGAATTCGGGATGAGAACTGAGTCACTAAGGCACCTCTACAATGAGTGGGCTTAGTGAGTTTGACATTGCTAGGCTGCTATGACATGAGTTGTGTCTTAAGTTATTTTAAGATGCTGCAGCCCATCTAAAGGGATTATGGAGCTTTGACATAAAGTCACTCGGCTTAGCTTTCCTCAAGGTGAGATTAGCCGATGATAAACCACACTCCCTGGAAGGATTGCCTGAATGCATTTATATAAAAAAGCCTTTATGAACAAGGGGAGAGTGCAAAAATGTCAGTGGGAGAACACAACGTTCATTGTTTTCTTCCCCTTGCTGTGTGACTCATTTACACTGAATGGGAACACGTAGGATCTCTGATAGTGAACCAGCTATGAATATGCTTGGGGATTTTAAGAGGAGGTTTCTAACAAATTAGTTAGAATTACTTTCCTGTAAAGTTTTGAAACTGGAAGTCTGTAATTAAACTGCTGCAAAATAACAGGTCACATGTATTAAATGGGGTAAGTGGGACCTGCAGCTAACAAGTGTGTTGTGCTTTCACATTCGGCACATGGCATTCCATTTCACCATCTTGATTTTTTCACTCCATCTTTCCTCTCAAAGATACTTTGGGTTGTGTGGTGTCTGGGTGATATTTGGTGCCTCTTTGCCTGGGGTTCGTTCACCCCACTATCACTTAGGCTTATTTTTTTAAAGTTCTTTTTTTAATATTGGTAAACTCTGAATATATGCTGTCACTTGTAATATCACTTTCACGGGTCTTGTTTTAACTACATATTGACTGTTTTTATTAATTTATTTGTATTTATTTGAACCCCACCTTTATTTGCAAATAACTCAAGGTGGTGAACATAGCCAACACACCTTCCTCCTCCTGTTTTCCCCACAACAACAAGTCCGTGAGGTGAGTTGGGCTGAGAGAGAGTGACTGGTCCAGGCTCACCCAGTTGGTTTTCATGACTAAGGTAGGACTAGAACTCATGGTCTCCCACTTGACCGCTATGTATGTGATAGGCAAATATTTTTTTAGTCTTCAGTTGGGAAGTAGCCTCTCTTTTCTATGGTTGTTCAGCTGCTACTCTGTTCTGTTCCAAGGCACTCCATTTTATTTTACCCAAATAACCAGTCATTTCCCTTGCTTCAGAGTGTGCCGGTTCTTGACTGGGATTTGAGAGGAGAATGGACTTCTCTTATTCCTCACCCACCCCCCAATCATTATTTCTTTAAAATATTGCTGATGTGTCTTTCCTGGATATTGATATAATTATTTATCAACAGGGAACTATACAAAAATATGCTGAGCATGTATCCAGTTTCAAAGAGCACTCAGCATCTCTATGAAAGAGAAAAAAAATATGTACAAAGGTTCAGTCCATCATACTTAGCTAATTTTATGTAGTGATGTAATACAAGTGGAATGGTTACTGGCAGGGCTTTTTTTTTTCTCATAGAACGCCCAGAACGGAGTTCCAGCACCTTTTTTGGATGGAACCTTGTATGGTAGGCAAGACGGATTGTATGATGTGTGTGAGTTCCAGCACCTTTTTGTTTTAGAAAAAAAGCACTGGTTACTGGTAAATTTTGATTTCACCATTTTCTGAAAATTTAGATTGTGCAATGATTGTCACCCACAGAAGACAATGACACTGAGCCAAATTTGAACCTTCTTGATTAAGTTAACACATTTCCAAGCCAAGACAAGCACAGGCTGTTGGGGATGAGTCTGTGTTGTCTGCATCTCAAACTGAAGCACAAATGGTTCCTGTAGTCTGCAATGTTTTCTGGAAATCTGTTCATACTCCCTCACCATTCGAAGGGTGTTCATCACAAAATATATAGCTAAATGTCTATGAAGATTCTCAGTCATCCAGGTCCTGGTTGTCCCAAAGGTTACTTGATTATTTATTCCAAATTATAGTTGTACAATATAATCATTAGAAAACTAGTAGTGGGGAAAACAAGGGGGTTGAGAGAAAACTGGGAGCATGTTGGAGGGTGGGAAAAAGAGCAGAAACATTTCAAACACAGAGACACACACTTTGTTTTTGTCTCAATTGCAGTGAGGTTTATTGTGACTCCCTAAAGATTTAACATATTAGATTGATATAAATCACCTAAATATATCACATAATCATTTAACAACAATGTATAAAATCATGCCTAAGACTTAAAATATTATAACATGAATGCTAAAAGAAAATATATTGCATTACTTTGATTAGTAGAAAAAAATAGACTTTTTAAAACAGATAAGTTACACATTTCTCAAATTTAGTCTTTAACATCCGGAGTAATAGTACTTTCCAAGACTCAACACAGGATAATTATATTGAATTACATCTCACCTACCAACTTGACCCCTCCCCCCTTGGACACACCTGCCTCTGGCCATAGTTCAGTTGCCCGTCCCTGCTCTACATTGTCACAGAAGGAGCATTCAGAGGCAATCTTGTCAAAGGACTAATTCATCTTATGTTCCTGGGGCAACACTTTTGTGAGATAGAACTGATGTACACACAGGAAGAAGCGTCAGCATTTCTCCAAGTGAGAAATGTAACCCTGCTGGCTTAGGGGCTCATGACTAAGGATAATTAAACAAGATTTAATTTCCTTTTCTTTCCGGCTTGAATTTAAACATACTATCTGATGACAGCTCCACCTTTTTTCTTATCTTGAGCTGTAATTAATTTTATATCACTTCTGAAAGAAGCTAGAAATATCAGGCTTTAGATGGCTGTTGAAAAATGTATTGAGATAGTATTTTAAAAATACAATCACAATACTGCGCATAGCTCATCTACACATACTGTATAAAAGTACAGGGAGTCAATAGAATAGAATAGAATAGAATAGAATAGAATAGAATAGAATAGAATAGAATAGAATAGAATAGAATAGAATAGAATAGAAGCTGGAAGGGACCTTGGAGGTCTTCTAGTCCAGCTCCCTGCTCAAGCAGGAGAACCTATACCATCTCAGAGAAGTGACTGTCTAGCCTCTTTTTAAAAATCTCCAGTGATGGAGCGCCCACAATTCCTGGGGACAAACTATTCCACTGGTTAATTGTCCTCACTGTCAGGAAGTTTATCCTTAATTCCAAATTGCTTCTCTCTTTGATCAGTTTCCAACCATTGTTTTTTGTCCTGCCCTCTGGTGCTTTGGTGAATAATGTGACCCCCTCTTCTTTGTGGCAGCCCCTCAGATACTGGAATACTGCTATCACGTCTCCCCTATTTCTTCTTTTCTTTAGACTAGCCAAACCGAAGTCCTGCAGCCATTCTTCGTATGTTTTAGTCTCCAGGCCTTTGATCATCTTAGTTGCTCTTCTCTGATTTTTTTCCAAACTCTCAACATCTTTTTTGTGATATAGTGACCAAAATTGGCTACAGTATTCCAGGTGTGGTCTTACTAGGCTTTTATAAAGCGGTACTAATACCTTGCGTGATCTTGATTCTATGCCTCTGTTTATACAATCCAGGATTGTATTAGCTTTTTTGGCTGCTGCTGCACACTGCTGGTTCATGGTTAAGTGATCGTCCATTAGGACTCCAAGGTCCCTCTCACAGTTACTGTTTTTAAGCTAGGTCTCGCCCAGTCTGTTCTTGTACCTTTGATTTTTTCTACCTAAATGTAAAACTTTGCTTTTCTCCATACTGAAACTCATTTTGTTGGATAGGGCCTATAGTTCAAGTTTGTCAAGATCTTTTTGGATCCTGAGTTTGTCTTCTGGGTTGTTGGCTATTCCTGCCAGTTTGGTATCATCTGCAAATTTGATGAGTTCCCCTTCAATTACCTCATCTAAGTCATTGATGAAGATATTGAAGAGTACTGGGCCTAAGACGGAACCTTGTGGTACTCCACTGCTTACTTCTCTCCATGTGGATGTAGTGTCATTGAGGAATACTCGCTGAGTATGGTTTGCCAGCCAGCTACAGATCCATCTGGTATGATGTTGTCTATTCCATCCTTTCTTCTAGCTAACCAAGGAGTAGGTTGTGGTCTACTTTATCAAATGCCTTACTGAAGTCTAAGTGTACTATGTCCACAGTATTTCGCTGGTTTATTAGTTTAGTCACTTTGTCAAAGAATGAAATAAGATTGGTTTGGTATGATCTGTTTTTTAGAAACCAGTGCTGGCTACTAGTTATAACTTTGTTTGCTTCTAGTTGTTCGCAGATCTGTTTTTTGATTATCTTTTCTAGGATCTTCCCAGGTATTGATGTTAAACTGATTGGTCTGTAGTTTCCTGGGTCCATGTTTTTCCTTTTCATGAAGATGGGAACAACATCAGCCCTTTTCCAATCCTCAGGTACTTCCCCAGTGCTCCAGGATTTTTTTTAAAATTTTTTTTATTTATTAAAACAATCAACATTAAACATAAGATCATATTAAGAAGCAATCATCATAGAACATATAATACAACATTAGGTATTAGTCTTTGTAAACGTCTGATTTGGTAAACATTCTTCACTCCTCACGTCAAGCCTCAACTATACGCCACATACATTTTATTTGATCGGTGTTTTTCTTGTATATAGTCTATCCACTGTTTCCAGTCTATCATATATTGTTCATTTGAGCGGTCCTTCAAATATGCCGAAATTTTCGCCATTTCTGCCAAATGTATTACTTTCAAAGTCCAGTCTTCGATAGGTGGTATTTCTGGCTTCTTCCAGTATTGTCCCACTAGCAGTCTAGCTGCTGTGATCAAATTCAGAATTAAGTTCGTCTCGGTGGTAGTGCAATCTTTTATGATCCCTAACAAAAAAACCTGAGGTAGAAATTCAATACGCTTTTTTAAAATGGTTTGGAGTGTCCACCATATCTTCCTCCAAAAGGCTTTAATTTTTCTACATGTCCACCATACGTGGAAATATGTAGCTTCCTCGTTGCCACACCTCCAGCATTTAGGTTGGGTGTCTGGGTAGATGTATGATATTTTTTTCGGATCTAGATGCCACCTATAGAACATCTTGTAGAAATTTTCCCTTAGATGTTGCGCTTTCGTGAATTCTACATTTCTCACCCAGATGTCCTCCCACGTTTCCATCGTGATAGGGTGCCCAAAATCTCGTTCCCACTTTACCATACAGGTCTTGATTCGCACAGTTTCAAAGTCGATTTCTATCAGAGCAACGTACACTCGTTTGATATGCATGATCCCCTGCTCACTAATTTGTTCAATTAAGTTCTCATCTGTCCGGGATAAGCCTTTCCTCACGTCTTTTTGCCACCTAGACTGCAGTTGCAAATATGATAGCCAGGTACCCCCTATTCCTTCTTCTGCTAGCGTGTTTTGTGGCTTTAATGAAAACCCATTTTCTTCTTCTAATACCAGTTTACTATAGGGCACCACTTCCTGCCCTTGGGATGTATTTATGTCCCCTATTGCATGCCCAGGTATCGCCCAGATGGGGATCTTATCGTGAAGAAGGTACTTATATTTCGTCCAGACCCACAACAACGGGGTTCGTAAGGGGTTCTCCCTGAAGTTCATATCAGCCTTTTTGTCATACACCAGGTATGCATGCCATCCAAATAGTAGACCATGCCCTTCAATATTCAGTATTTGTTTGTTTGTCATGTTGATCCAGTCACTCAGTGCCACCAATGCCGCGGCGTAGTAATATAACTTTAGATTGGGCATTTTTAATCCCCCTCTCTTCCTTGTGTCTTGGATGATTTTTAATTTAACTCTCGGTTTCTTGCCATCCCAGATAAATCTGTTGATGCCCTTCTGCCAGTCGTCCAGTTCCACTTCCTTTTTGAGTATGGGTAGCATTTGGAAAAGAAATAGAAATCTTGGCAATACGTTCATTTTTACAGCCACTATCCTGCCCAGCAGGGACAATTGTAGTGTTTTCCACCTGTCCAGGTCTGTTTGTATCTTGTTCCACAGCGCCTCGTAGTTATTTTTGTATAATTTCGCATTCGTTGCTTCTATCTCCACTCCTAAGTATTTAACTTTTTTAACTATTTCACAACCCATTATTCTTTCCAGGTCCTGTTTTGCTTTGTTGTCTAGATTTTTAACTAGCATCTTCGTTTTAGATATGTTTACTTTGAAGCCTGATACCCTACCATAGTCTTTCATTATCTCCATCAGTCTCTTTGCTGATTGTACTGGCTGTGACACTGTCACCAGCAGGTCGTCTGCGAAGGCACATAATCTGTAGTCTTGTTGTCTAATTCATATGCCCTTTATGTCTTCTGCTGCTCTTATCTTGTTCAGTAGAGTCTCTAATGTTAGAACAAATAGCAGGGGTGACAGCGGGCAGCCCTGTCTCGTGCCTCTTTCTATGTTGAATGAGTCTGTTAGGTCACCATTCACAATGATCTGGCCTGTCTGCTTCTGGTAAATTGCCACTATGGAGTTGAGAAACTGCTCTCCCATTTTCATCCCCCGGACCAGGTTTGTCAGAAATGGCCAGTTCAATCTGTCGAAGGCTTTCTCTGCATCCACAAACATGAGGGTGGCGGGTACCTGGTTATGTCTTTCCAAGTACTCTATTATGTTCAACAGTTGTCTCACATTAGTTTTCATCTGACGTCCTTGTATAAATCCCGTTTGATCTGGGTGAATTATTTTTTGTAGTACAGTCATTAGTCTGGTGGCCAAAACTTTTGTGAAGATTTTGTAATCTGTGTTCAGTAGTGAGATGGGTCTGTAATTTGCAGGTTGTGTGTTATCTTTTCCCTCTTTGGGGATTAGAGAAATGTAAGCTGTTTTCCAGGAGGGTGGGACTTGGCCCCCTTCTTGTATGTTGACAAATAGCTTTCTGAGGGGTTCTAACATTTCCTCTTGGAGATGCTTGTAGTAGATAGCTGTTATCCCATCCGTCCCGGGCAATTTTCCTTTTTTCAGTTGTTTGATCGCCGAATGTATTTCCTCCTTTGTGATCAAAGCATTCAGGGCATTTCTTTGTTCATCGGTGATGGTCGGTAACTTTTCATTTTGTAGAAACTTGTCTATCTCCTTGACTGGTGTCTTCTCCTCGGCGTATAGCTTTGAATAGAACTCGGTAAAAGCTTTCTTGATGGTTTCCTGTTGAAATTCTTCCTTGCCTTTGTACTCTATCTTTTCAATTATGCGGGATTTCTGCTTCTTCCTTATGGTGTAAGCCAGCCATCTACCCGGTTTGTTGGCATTACAGAATGTCTTGTGTTTTGCGTATTGTATATTCCTTGCCACTTGATCTGAAGTGCTCCAGGATTTTTGAAAGATGTGGTGCAATAGTTCTGAGATAACATCTGCCAGCTCCTTCAGAACTCTGGGATATAATCTGTCAGGCCCTGATGCTTTATATTCATCAACGTCATATAGGTGTTCTCTTACTATTTTCTTGCTTATTTTTTGTTTCTAATTTGTCTTTTGCAGTGGTTTTTTTGGGTATGCTGGGCTACAGTTTCTTTTTGTGTGAAGACTGATGCAAAGTATGAGTTAAGCAGCTCTGCTTTCTCCCTCTTGCCTGTTATTTCCTTGCCATTTTCTCTCTTTAGTGGACCTACAGTTTCCTTGACTTTTTTCTTGTTGTTAATGTGGTGGAAGAAACTTTTTTTATTATCCATGATTTCTGTTGCAAGTCTTTGTTCGTTCGGAGCCTTTGCTTTCCTGAATTCATCTTTGCATGTTTTGGCTGTCTGCTGATAATCGGCCTTAGTTATGTGCCTCTCTTTCCATTTTTTGTATTTGTCCTTTTAGTCTTTCAGTTTGTCACAGAGATCTTTGTGCAGCCATGTTGGTTTCTTCTTGAATTTCTTGTTTTTCTTTTTCAGTGGTATTGTGCTGGTCTGGGCTTTTATGACCATATTTTTCAGAGTTTCCCATGCTTTTTGGGTTGTTTTCCCCTTTAGGATTTTCATCCATGGGATCTTTCCTAGATTTTCTCTGAGTTTCTTAAAGTCAGCTCTTTTGAAATTCAAGACAGTGATTGGATTGTTTTCTGTTGCTAGTGTTTGCGTTATATTAAATTCTAGTATGACATGGTCACTTCCGCCCAAGGTTCCGGTAACTTCAACTCCCTCTATCACTACTTCTCTATTACTAAGAATTAAGTCCAGTAAGGCTTTACGTCTAGTTCCCTCCTCCACCTTTTGGATGATAAAGTTGTTGGCTAGGTTGGTTAGGAATCTGTTTGATCTCCCGCTGTCTTCCAGTTGAGTCTTCGACTAATGACCATAATTGAGCCCAATTTCTATTGCTACATGAGACAGCTGTTAAGTGAATTCTGTCCCACTTTATGACCCTTCTTGCCACAGCTGTTAAGTGAATCACTGTATTTGTTAAGTTAGTAACATGGTTGTTAAGTGAATGTGGCTTCCCCATTGATTTTGCTTGTCAGAAGGTTACAAAAAGTGATCACATGAACCTGGGACACTGCAACTGTCATAAACATGAGTCAGATGCCCAAGCTCTGAACTTTGATCACATGGCCATTGGAGATGCTGCAACGGTCGTAAATGTGAAAAACGGTCATAAGTCACTTTTTTCAGTCCTGTTGCAACTTTGAACGGTCACTAAATGAATGGTTGTAAGTCGAGGACTACCCATATAAGACTGTTTAGGCAAATACCATGGGCAAAAATACACAAAGCTGCTGCAATGAAATTACTTGTGACCAGTTGCATTTAAATGTCTGCTAAAGAAAAAAGAACCAAGCTGTCTTGGGATTAAAATCACATAATCAGTATTTAGCTATACTGCTATAGGCTTAAGAACTTCACCGGAATATTTGTATTCATGGTGGACTAAGAGATAAAGTGCTTTATTTGATTTTTTTGCCTTATCATAATATGTGAACCCATCTACTCTGGGTTGTAAACCAGGGTTTTTGACTTGGGAGTTATATCTGAACCACATGACTATGACAGGCTCAATCGTGTCTTAGTGTGATGTGGAAACTCAACCATGCAAGGCTTAATTGAATATGTTGCTGGGCAGGTTATAAGTTGAATCTTAGGTTCTTGGAACAGAGAAGAAATTACTGAACTATTAACACTGCACATAATACACTACATAGCTGTATCATTAATACATATGGGCAAAGTTTAATATATTTTACTCAGCTATGACCAGCTGTATCAATAGAGTAAATCTTGCAGGCTAAATATAAATCAGATAAAGGGCAAAAAGAGTGGTTATCCATGAAAATAAAATTTCTGAACCAGAAAACAAGTGCAGAGAGTGTGACAGTGAATGTGCCTGGACTTTCTTTTGATTGATAGATGGGATCATAGCAAGAAAATAAGGATGTGGATTGAACAGGTAAGAGGAGCTTTTAAAAGAAAAGGTAGTTTACTGTTGGGACTTAAGATTAGAATCCCATTATGGATTGTATGCTATTATATATTATCCCTTCTTCTGTATAGAGTAAATGCATTACAGTCAGAAGAATTTTGCTTTTGAAATGTGTAGATTTGCAGAAAATTGCTTAGAATATCATGGGTTCAGCATATATGAAATAGTAAAATCCTCCAAAGAATGAATGAAGATAAGAGAAACTGTGAATATAATCAAGGAAAGGAAATTAAATTATTACACATGACATGCAATTACAAGCAAGATACAAAGAAATGTAACACTGGAAGACGATGCATATACTGCCTGAAACACTCAACTTACATAGAGTGGAAAAACTGAAATAATTGTATTATTTCTATTGATCAACAAAAGATCCTACAACAGGAGCAGGGTTTTCTTGTACTCACTTTACCGTAACATCTAGAAAAGCTTACTCCAGTGAATCTATTAAAAAGTATGTAGGTAAGCCAAGGTAACTGAGCAACAATAATAGACTGCAGCCACACTTAGTCAATTGGAAATGACAACAGCCTAATATACTACAGCAATATCCTTGTTTGAGATAGTAACACTGGAAAAAAAACCACACTAAGAATTGCCAACATTCTCTAGGAAACAGTGCTACAAGAAATATTGCTAATTCAGCAGATGGCAGCATCTAGCTGAACTTGAAGATAAGCAGAAGTGGTCCTGGTTAGGACATCCATGGGAGAGACAACCCAGGGAATCCCAGAATTATGGGGAGAAACTAAGAAATTGGAAGCAGATCAGGGAAGAAAGAGCCATATCTGAGTTTCATGTTGGTACCAAGGAAATTTCAGGAAAGTGTTCATGAAGTCACTAGGAGTTGAGAAACTCAAAGAAGACCTTACCTTTATTAACAAGCGGAGGTCACATGAAAATGAGTGATATTTTTTAATTCACAATTTAGTTCCTTGGACTGTAATCTTATCTACAAATAACTAAGAGTAAGTCTCAGGGAACTCAGTGGAGGCCCCATACATAGAATTGTACTACTATTGTCTTTTTCATTTTTGTGCTGCTATGTTCGGTTGCAATGCCACACAAGAAAATTGACTAGGAATTGGACGTTTTAAAATGGCATCCTCTGAGTATTTAACACTCTGATTAGAACTTCTGTCAGAAGCACCAAGATCCTTCTGGATTGAAAGGGTTAGCTGGTGACATCACCATTGCCCTGGGGATGTCCAGTTTGCCTCTCCTTTCATGTTCCCCAGCAGGAGCTGTATAGGCAATCCCGCCCCATAGCAGCTGTTGGGTCTCAAACGCGAGCTTGCTAACCTCCTAACCCAGCATTCTGACTACGAGAGCCACCATGCTCCTAATATTCTGATGAAAACATACATTTCTCGCTGCTTCAGCCAATGAGGGGATTTTTTGTTTTGTTTTGTTTGTTGTGCCTTCAAGTCATTTTGATTCCTCAAAGAACTACCTAGCCAATTCCTTGCAGTTTGCTTGGCAGATTTTTTTCAGAAGTGATTTGACGTGGATTTCTTCCTAGGGCTGAGAGAATATGACTGGCCTAAGGTCACCCAGATGGTTTTGTACTTAAGGTGGAATTAGAACTCATGGTCCCCCCCCCCATTTATAGACTGGTGCATTAACAAGTACACCAAACAAGATCTCTAACTTCAGATTAGGAGGCTATACAAGTAGTCTTCAATTTATGACCAAAAATGAGCCCAGAATTAATGTACAGTAAGTCGTGCCTGTTGATAAGCAGGTCACCACATAACCATGTCCGACTTAATGACCTTTTTGCGGTAGTCATTTTAAGTAAATCCGTTGTCTGCAATAGGCTGTTTTTACTGGGACCGAGAAATAAATGCTGGTTTCCAGGTCAATGCTGTTAATATAGGATTGCTTTGACAAAATATACAGAACTGTCTGGTATTTTTAGAGTTAATTCAGATGACAGAGAAAGGGAGGAGATTTATAAGGAAAGCCCGGGGAAAAGGAACGGAAGTGAATCTTTGCCCTCCAGGCTAATTGGAAGATGTGACTTATGACTGCAAAATAAGGGAGGGGTTTAGCAAGAAAAGTTAGACGCAAGCAAGAGAAATTCAGATTCTGGCTTACACCCATGATGTGCCATCAATCTGTTACACTGATAATAAAGCATTTTAGGATAAAACAATGCCTGGAAGTTCTTTGAAGTGTTTCATTAGTCGGAACCGTGACATTCCAGTTGTAAATTGTGGTCATGTGACTGCGGGATATGGCAAACGGGTTGTAAATGCAGACCAATTGCTGAGTGCCCAAAATTCGATCACGTGACCCTGCGGGGCAGGAGGGCAGCCATTGATACTTCAAATCTGGGTCATAAGTAGCCCTGAGTAAGTCTGTCATAACTGAATGGTCAGTAAGCAAACAGCCATGAGGACTATCTGTATGTCACTTTGGAGGCAACTTGGTGAAATCCCTGCCTTTCACAAAGATTTATGGGATTTGGTTTCCACATCACACTAAATCATGATTGTTGAACTATGGTTATTAAAAATGGCCCTGACCGAGCAATATTTTATTACTGTAAGTCATGATAGGCACACGTCCAGGCCTGGGTTCAGATATCATGCCGTGCCTAAACCAGTTATAGCTCAGTCAGATACAATGTTTGTATTCATACAAATCCGCATGTAATGATGACACACATACTCCCATTCATTTCTTTCTCTCTCACACAATATTTATACACAAACACAGATACAATTACTGTTTCAGGCCTGAGAATCAGTAGAAAAAGGAAGACAAAGCCACAGTAATGTCTTTCAGTGGCATCAGTTGACTCAGAGAGGTTTCTTCACACATGGGCTGCTGCCTGCCTGCCTGCCTGCCTGCCTGCCTGTCGCTTAATGACTGCCATCTTTCTCACCAAGGGATGGAATGCATTTGTTTGTTTTTAGAAGACTTCAGTTCTGCCTGACTGGTAATCTGGGGTGGCCCGAAGTCACAAACAGAATGAAATCCAACTCCCAGAGGCTAAAAGCAGCAAGCCAGAACCAGGCGTGAACCTGAGTGGCATGCTGAGAGCACACTCCTCCAGGTGGGCAGGGCTGGATAAAACTTGCACTGAAATTTGATTTCCATCCACAAGTGCAGTAGAATTAATTGCAACTAAACTCCGTATAATTAACCCAATTACTTGCATGAGGAAGTTCTATTCAGTGGCAGCCCTGTTTGCCTTTGAGCTAGAGATAGAGAGAGAAAGAGAAGAAGAAGAAGACTTAAAATACTTAAAACAATTCAGGTTTATTTTATTTATTTATTTATTTATTTATTAAGGAGATTTATATGGCTGCCCAATTCACTGATGGCGAATCTGGGTAGCTTACAAAGTTAAGTGTTTTAATTATGAATATGGCCTCTTCCTTGTTTTGGCCATCAATAGATTTGTGTGTGTGTTTTTGTGTGTATGTATTTCTCTCTCTCTCTCTCTCTCTCTCTCTCTCTCTCTCTCTCTCTCTCTCTCTCTCTCTCTCTCTCTCTCTCTCTCTCTCTGTGTGTGTGTGTGTGTGTGTGTGTGTGTGTGTGTATGCTCTTTCTTCTTAAAGAAAACAATATGTGAGATGTACAGGACAATTTAATAAGAGATGTTCGGCATTACCTTTTGACTGTGCTCTGCTGACAGAGCGCTCTCTCTCTCTCTCTCTCTCTCTCTCTCTCTCTCTCTCTCTCTCTCTCTCTCTATCTATCTATCTATCTATCTATCTATATATCTATCTATCTATCTATATATCTATATATCTATGTCTATCACTGAAAGCCTTCCAGATAAGGAACTTTAATGCCAACCTAAATGATGGAACACTATAGAAGGAGAAAGGTGAGCGTCTGCAGTGAGGAGAAGATTTCAGATTTACACTCTTCTTTGTTTAGAAGTGAACTCAAAAGGTTCAGTGCTCCCCACAAGAAGGCATCCTCAACCCGGGAGCCCTCTAGAGCTATTAGATGGCAGCTCTCTGAATGTTCCAGCTCGGTGCTTAGGAATTCTGGGAGTTGTAGGCCGAACAAATCTGAAAGAGGCCAAATTGAGGAAGGCTTCTCTAGAGATGACAGTCTCTCTCCAAAAACGCTACAGAAGAACGTACTATAAAGTCTAGCACGTGGGTGGTTTCGATGAAAGCTCCTATTCTTGAACTTTTAAGAATGTTTGAAGGTTAAAACCCGCACTCTTCACTGAGCCTAAAAACCTGAAAACTGACCTCACCGGGAGATACAAGTTAAGGTGCTCTGACCCACACCTGTGTCTAGGTAGCAGCATTTTGTTCCTTGCTTTTACAGGCAATACCATATAAAGTTTTGGTACATGGATGTCTGTGGGAGTGAAAAGCCGGGCAAATGATAAATTATATGTGATGACATTTGCCATAGAAGCATTGGAACCTACATAAGTGAATCAGGCATTAGTGAGTACCTAATCACATCTTTTACTTGAAGGTGTCACTACGTAGGGAGTATCCTTTGAGCATCACTGTGCTTTGCTGAAAATATCACTGCCTCGTTATTCAGGCAGGCAGTCAGGAGGAGGTTTTCTTTGAGATACCTCGGCTTTTATAAGCCTTCATGGCATGGGACCAGGATACTTACGGGACCGCCTTCTGCCACATACTTCTCTACGACTGGTGAGAGCGCACAGGGTTGGCCTCCTCCGGGTCCCGTCAGCGAAACAATGTCGTCTGGCGGACCCTAGGGGGAGGGCTTTCTCTGTTGTGGCGCCCGCCCTCTGGAGCCAACTGCCTCCTGAAGTCCGCGTTTCTCCGACTCTCCCGGCCTTCCGGAAAAATCTAAAAACTCATCTTTGCCGGCAGGCCTGGGGATGATTGTGGTTGATTGTTGAATTGAATGTGTTTTTTTTAATTGATTTTTTAGATATCTTTGTTTGGTTTTTTTTATTGTAATTCATTGTTATATATATGTTGTTAGCCGCTCCGAGTCCCCGGAGAGGAGCGGCATACAAACCCAAATAAATAAATAAATAAATTTACTCTCTTCTGGGTTGGAATCAGAGAACGTCTGTATTATTTTGGACACAACCACTTCATGGTTTCCAGTCTCCAAGGTATGCTCATTAGACCGATGCGTGAATAAAGGATCCATTCATAAAAAGGAAGAAGGAAAGAGAATAGCAAACCCTCGTCTTTCAATGAACATATTGAACAAAGGTAAAGGTAAAATGTACTTTGTCTACAAGTGAGCAGGCTGTCAGAAAGCATTAGAAGGAAATCTTTTTTTTTTTAATTAGAATAAAATTCTGTAGCACAGCGAGTTGAGGTCTACTTTGTAGATGTTGCTTGCTGTCTTAAACTCAGCAACTGGGGAAAATGATCAGATATTAAAAATAACTAAAAATTCCATGCCTGCTATAGGCTTGTGCAAGCTAAATGATCATGCTGGGACAGAGAGCCCCAAATAAACTAACTAGATGCTACCCATTTTTCCTGGAATATTTAATGCTTTGGAAATGAAACTGTACATCTTCTCTCTCGGCTCCTTGTGCCTGCTTGAATTGCTAGACTGGATTTCCCAGCTGATCAATTCACCAAAGCTTGGCAAACTGCAGAGATGGTTCAAAATCCAGAGAAAGGGCATCTAATTTGTTTATTTGGGGTTCCCTGACCCCCAAATGTTTCATTTTTGAGTTATGACCATTTCTGGCTGGTGCAATTAGCAGTAAATAGCTGTTCACAGCGCAGTGCTGTAATGGGAAATGAGGTTAGAGTTTAATGACTACCATAAGTTAGAACCAGGTTCAAACAGCCATCCTGTTTAGATCAGTTGTACAATCGCAGCTCTGTCTTTCAGAACTTTGCTGGTACATAAAAGAGGCAAGGCCCAGGCTTTGCTGTAAAGAAATGTTATTACAGTACTTTCCCTCTGCTGTGCTCTTAAGTTTTGTAAAGGAATGGCCGTGTGAGGCAGGCAAAGAGAAGATTAGCTTTTATTAACGGCTGCCTGTTTCCCAAAGGCATCTCTGACTGTTGCCACCTCACTTTTCATAGGTTCCAAGTGGGTGCTAGCCATTCTAAAACTTATTCAAACGGACAGAGATGACACAAGGAAGTCAGGTGATATGAACACAGCATCTAGAGATACTGAAACCATTGTTATGGAATTTTATTTATTTTATTTATTTTATTTGGATTTATATGCCGCTCCTCTCCGAAGACTCGGAGCAGCTTACAACATATATAAACATATTCAATCTAAGTCCAAATTAAAAAGCATTAAAAATAAGAACACATTCATCATTCACACAACAATCCACAATCATCCCCAGGCCTGCCGGCAAAGATAGGTTTTAAGATTCTTTCGGAAGGCCGGGAGGGTGGGAGAAACGCGGACTTCAGGGGGCAGTTGGTTCCAGAGGGTGGGCGCCACAACAGAGAAGGCCCTCCCCCTAGGACCCGCCAGACGACATTGTTTCGCTGACGGGACCCGGAGGAGGCCGACCCTGTGCGCTCTCACCGGTCGAAGGGAAGTATGTGGCAGAAGACGGTCCTGTAAGTACCCTGGTCCAATTAGATCATAAAAACCAGGATTGAAGAACCTGGGATGTTGCAGAAGAACCCATCCTTAGGCTGCTTAGGTTGCCTGTTGTGATGCAATGATTTGCTTGTAGGATGATAGAAAACCAAATATAAAGAACTGCCACCAGATGCTGTTGCATATTGCTTATTTTTGATGGAATATTTGGAAGCCTGGAGACTAAAACATATGAAGAACAGTTACAGGAACTGACTATGGCTAGTCTAGACAAAAGAAGGATTAGGGGTGACATGATAGTATTCCAGTATTTGAGGGGCTGCCACAAAGAAGAGGGGGGGGGGTCGACTTATTTTCCAAAGCACCAGAAGGCAAAACAAGAAACAATGGATGGAAACTAATCAAGCAGAGAAGCAACCTGGAATTAAGGAGAAACTTCCTAACAATGAGGACAATTAACCAGTGCAACAGTTTTTTGCCTTCAGACATTGTGGGTGGTTCATCACTAGAGGTTTTTTAAGAAGAGATTGGACAGTCAATTGTCTGAAATGGTATAGGCCGGGTCTCCTGTTTGAGCAGGGGGTTGGATTAGAAGACTTCCAAGGTCCCTTCCAGGTCTATTCTGATTGATTGATTGATTGATTGAGAAGAGTGACAGGAGTGAGTGCCTATCAACAATCAAGAGAATGCTTTAGAAGAAATGGGTCAGATGAACATTTAATTTCAACTAGTAGCTACTGGTCATTTAGAAACCAAATCCCCTTGCTATGAGATACAGGAACTAATACATTAGAACAGGGGTTCTCAACCTTGGCAACTTTAAGACTTGTGGACTTCAACTCCCAGAATTCCTCAGCCAGCTTTGCTGGCTGAGGAATTCTGGGAGTTGAAGTCCACAAGTCTTAAAGTTGCCAAGGTTGAGAACCCCTGCATTAGAAGCTTAAGAATATAGGTTGTTAGCATTGCAATTCCAGGCTTTATGTCAGCAAAGATGTTTCAGTAACCTAATCAAGTTAGCTTATACATTACTTGTACATATCATTTGTTGTTGATTTTTGCCAGTCTGCTTTAGAGCTCTATGTCCCACAGTTTTGGGGCACAATCATAAACATTTTATTCTCTAGTATTTCTCCATGTAACTTGAGGAATAAGCTCTGTGCATTTATTTTGCATATGTTCCAGTTAACTTTCTATTTATTTTATTTCTTGGTTTCTTTAACATTCTGGTTTTCCATTTAGGCATTTTCTCAGATTTGGGTGACATCGAATTTAGTTTGGAGCATTTGCTAATCATTTTTGGCCAACCACAGCCTGAGTTCAAGACAGCTTTTCATCATTCAAATAATATTTCCTATTTTTTATCTGATGGATCAGCTCAGACAGTTCTGTTGCCTTGCACTGGAGCCTACATTATAATTCCACAGTTTTTGGTACTCAGGCCAAGCATCTTTAGGTGTTTGCTCTAGTGATTTCAGTTTATCTTTTAATTTTTTTATTGATTCTTACAAGTACATTCCTTTCAAAGGTAATAAAAATAATGGATGGTCTTCTACAGATCAGGTTCACTGAAAAATACATTCCAGAGAACCACACAGATGTGCAAGTATATATTCCAGCATCCAAAAGAGCCACACAGTATTTAATACTTACCTCTTCAACAAGTGTCCCAAATGAGATTACTTGGTTTCCAATAACAATTTTTTTTGTTATAATGTATTTAAAAAGGATGCCTTTAATAACTGGACAACATTGTGGAAAACATGTATGCACATAAACACACATGGATTTTCTCTGTACTATTCATTCCAACGTTACATTAAAATGTGGTGTTCATGGAAAATTCAGAAGTAAGAGAGAACAAATTTGTTGCAAATTATTTTACCCAGATCTCCATTTATTGAAAATGCGAGGCCTTTCCTTGCTAAAACTTAAGCTGTGAGCAATACCTATCTATCAAGCTTTTGTTTGCACTTGGAAAAAAAATCCACAGTTTTCCCCTGAAAAAGCAATTCATTTTGTGAATCCTTCAAAAGTCTGGACATTTCCACAGGTTTCCACCTGCCTAGAAGATTGTCCTTTGCTTAAGTAAGTTCACGCTTTCTCCAAGCCTTCAATGAATTCTACAGTTTTGCAAATCCTCAGCTTCCATTTTCCCCTTTAGAAGTTACTTGCCATGCTATGTTGTTTTTTTAAAAAAAATTACCAAGGTTGATAAAAGAGAATATTATTGGAAGAAGAGAAAATCAAGGAAAATTAATATGTGGAATATGGAACTCTAAAAATTAATTGTTATTATTTGTAAATTCAAACCTAGACAACACAGTTTACCAAATTTGAATGGTGTTATGTAAAAAAAAACCCTAATAAAATATCTTTAAAAAAAAAAGAAATTACTTGCCGTGCTGTAAAGTATATCTTGGTTCCCTCGAAATCCCCATCTAAAATTGGGGGAAAACTAAATGAAACATGATTAGGACATGAGTGATCACACATACATCTCCTTCCCAAAGTTTTTCCTTTTGAAGCTTTATAGAAAGTTTGGACAGAATGGTGTGGAAAGGCCTCTGCATTGCTCATACCAGTTTCAGCACAACTTTGTACAATAATCAGCATGCCACATAATTTTCCTTATGAAAACCAAAGGGGCCCAGAACTGGGGAAGACCGGAGTGAGGGAGCTGGTCTGCAAAGTGAAAAATTGAGGGCTCAGCCAGCTGAATATTCCGGGAAGGTGAGGAATCCAGTTTCAAAAACCAAGGGGGTAGGCGGTGAACAAGAATGAGCTCTTTCAATGTACAAGCACAGTTGTGTGGCTTAGTGTCAGCAAAATTTAAGAATCCAGTAAGTCCCATCCTTGAAAATCTGCACAGGTTCAAACCAATATTTTTAATACTGCACAAGTGTTTGGGGTTTCTTTTTCTCTTTTTTTAACATTGATGGTTTTTCCATTTTTGTGGGAATGTGCAGACTAGCTCCTTTCCATGCGGCACAATATTTCTTTCTCAAAAAGCTTTGGGAGTGTGTGGCTAAGCTCTGCCTGTCTTGTCAAAGGATGTGGGTGAGGAAGGACGAGGCTGGAATGAGATTATTTCATGGGTCGCTGGCTGGCTGTTGTAATGAACTCCACTGTTTTGCAACCAAGGAAAACAGCCACATTAAGATTTCAGGCCTAATGTAGATATTAGCCTAGAAAATACTCATTGCTGGTCTTGAGGCTGGGTTTTGCAAGCGGAGCCAAAATCACTTACTACGCATTAACTCTCCTTTTCAACCACATTTGCTTCAACCACACGGAAAGTGGTTAAAAGAATTGACATTCACACACTGTTTTAAAATGGAAGCTTGGGAATCAAGAAGGAATGTAAAACTGCACACTGCTGATTACATTTGTGATTATTGGTGGTCCCCATCAGGGTTTTTCAACTTCAGCAACTTGAAGATGTATAGACTTCAACTCCCAGAAGAATTTTAATTCTTTTTAATTTCAGTCCTAAATTTGCTGAGGTTGGGAAACACTGGTCTACGGTATTCCGAAAACAAAGATGAGGCCTACTGCAGGAGAAATTTGAAAGTATCTGGGTTTCATAGTCACTTTTACTTGGATAAAAATAAAAAACCTCAGGTTTGATTATAATTTGACATGTGAGATTGTCACTATAACTTCCAGAATCTTGGAAGTTTTTCATGCCTTCTGTTCAGATCTTTCAAGTAAAAATGCGGATTGACGAGCTTTGCTGTAGACATTAACATATGTTCCTGTGGATCTGAAGAAGCCAACATCTCAAGAAACTGAATATTTATAAAATGTTTACAGGACAATCTAATATGTGACAGCTCAAATGTAAGTTTCATCTCTTCAGTGGAGCTGAATGACCTGGAAACTTATACAGCTGCCTTATACAAGCCGCCTTATTATGAGGCAGCTCATAATAAAATTAAACAAAAGTAGAATAAATTAAATAACAAACCTCACAATAACACAAATCCCAACCAGAGTGCCACAACATCGCATAGACTTCTGAGCTCTTACATTTGATGGACTCACTTCTGCCATAGCTTGGGTGAAGAGCCAGGTCTTCATAGTCTCCTGAAAAGCTGATAGGGTGGTAGGGAGGGTAGTTGACCCAGAAGAACAGCACCCACATTTTGGCTTGAAGTTGGCATTGGTTTGCTTCCTCCCCCCCCCAAAATGTTCTACAGCCCTGGAAGACCTTGCTTTCAAAGGCTGGTGTTTTTTGCAAGCCTTTTGCTTCAATATGTGGGGGGGGGGGAAGGCAACTTCAAAAGAAAGCCTCCTTCTTGTCTTTCACTGTCACCTGTCAGTATAATTGTTCCTATATTGACTTGTGCTGCTGAAACATCTGCAGCAGGGAGAATGACGCCCTTTAACCCATTTGTGTAACGACATCATGAAATGCGTATTGACATTCCAGCTTCTACCAGTTTCCCATGGCTGGATATGTTTAAGGAGCACCATATATAATTCATCTAGAAATGGTCTTGGAGCTGTCATGCTCAGCAAAGGCAGCAAAACCATTTCTGAGGCTTGAGGGCTTCTATTCAGATCAACTGGCAAATTTTGTCACTTCAGAAATCCTTTCTTCTAGAAACTGGAAGAGCATCCTGTGTGTTCAGAAAAGCTGTTTCTAGCCTCTAAATAAGAAAAAATGAGCAGCAGCTTCTTAAGACTTTAGCAACTGAAGGCGGGTGTGGATTTTGGTTGTCTCCTACGAAGGAACTGTTAACATTACCTAATTTCCACGACTGATAAAAATGGGCGCATTTTACACCCTGCTGGGGCATGAAAAATAGTCTCGCAACAGAAAGTTAATTCGACGAACAACTTAGATGTTGTAATAGCATCCTCTAGTGTTCACTCTCCCGAGCTTTCCTTATTTTTTAAAAACAGAAGTAATAATCCTTAAGGTGGCCATGGAAGACTGTCTAAATGCGTGCGAACAATCTGGGCTGCAAATCTCCGGCAGTGCTGCCATCCAGCGACCGTCCTGATGTTTGCAGCAGGGATCGGGCAAATCTCGCCGAGACTTTTCTCTCTTGTCTCTCGAAAGGGCCGTCGCAACCCTACGCGATTGCCCCGGGGCAATTTTGCGCCGCTGCCTTCTTAAAGGTGCGGCGGCGCCGTGATGCCGGGGCGTCCGTTCGGAGGCCTCGGGGCCTGGCAAGTCACGTTGCGAAAGCGCCTTGCGTGTCCGGCGGAAGGCCTCCGAAGGGGAGACTCCCAGAGAAACGCCTGCGGGGAGGGAGAGGCACCGGCATTGTCAGAGATGATACTGCACGAAGTTTAAAAGACGCGTGTAGGCCCTTTCTTTGCCCTAGAGTAGTGTAGAGCAGGGGTACCCAACGTTGGCAACTTTAAGACTTGTGGACTTCAACTCCCAGAATTTCCCAGCCAGCCATACAACTACAATTGTGGTGGCCCTATGCTGCTTGGAGAATTCTGGGAATTGAAGTCCACTAATCTGAAAGCTGTCAAAGTTGGATACTCCTACCGTAGTGTAGAGATGCTGACTGAGGCATTCTGGGAATTGAAGCCAGCCCGTTTTAAAAGTTGTTGAGGCTGAGAAACATTGCCCTATTTTTTTTTCTTCCCTCCCAGCAAACCATCGTATAGGTCTCACCCCCCCCCCCCTTAAACTCACACAAATTATAAATGTTGAACAGTTAATATGACTGGGCAAAGGAGCTCAGAGATGTGTGGAGTTTTGATTGAATGGTTGGAGCCACCATCTTGCCTTTTTTGACCAGAGCCTGCATATACTTTTGTCCGTGTGTTATATAGTTGTTGCCTGTCAGTCCTCATTGGCTTCATGCCATTGGATAAATCTTGCATTTAGTTTGGAGATGCTTTGCATGGAGGAGATTTTTTTTAAATTGGGTAGCAGTACCTGATATCCGGCTGTGAAAAAGCTAATTTAATTGGGGTTGGAACAAAGTTAATATTTAGATAGCAAACCACCAGACATTAGACTGAGAAGTTGAAAAAAAAACTTGAGATAAAAGCAGCAATAAATCATTTGTATATTGTTAGTCAAAGATAACTATTTGGCACTGTTTATGGAGACATCAGGAGGAACTAAGCTCTGTATCAGGGTCTTTATCATTGTTACTGATTTTTCTTGTAATTTAAATTGAATGATTGGTGTAGAGACTAAAACTTGGTGTTAAAACTTTACTTATTTATTTTATTTATTAATATCCCACCAGTATTATTTTTATAAACAATTTACCTGGAAGCTCCAATTTTGTTTGCACAGTGCACACCGTACCTCAGCCCATTTAAATAGTGTTATTCTACACTTTTCTGTTCCACAAATCTAATTTTCTTAAGCCCCTGATGCCAATGTACTGCATTTCTTGTATGTAATATGACAAAACCAGTTGCACTGGAAAATTTCCTTGGCCAGTTAAGGTGAACGTGGTATCTTGGATTCAAGAGAAGAGGATACAGGTTGCGTTGGCAATGCTATTTTGACCAAATCAGCCTCCCCGAAGCCCAGGACATCCTCTTTCCTCAACCCACAGTTAGTCCTCAGCTTATGACCACAACTGAGCCCAAACTTTCTATTGCTAAGTGAGTTTGACAAAGTTGTTAAGTGAATAAGAGTAGTTGTTAAATTAGACAAACTGTTGTTAAGTGAATCTAGCTTCCCCATTAACTTTGCTTGTCAGAAAGTCACACAAGTGGATCACGTGACCCCAGGACACTGCAACCATCATAAATATGCCAAGGGCATTGCCAAGGGTCTGAATTTTGATCACATGACCATGGGGATGTTACGATGGTCGTAAGTGTGAAAACTGGCCATAAGTCGCTTTTTTCAGGGCTGTTGTAACTTTGAATGGTTACTAAATGAACTGTTGTAAGTGAAGGACTACCTGTATTTGGTTAGGCAAAGCCAATAGCAGTAAGGGTGAAGATGTGCTCACCCTAGGCTGGACTGAGAATACAGCATATTGATACAATGGGATCTGGATACAGGGCATTGGTATCAGTCTGCTGTTTTCCTGGTCCCCATTGTCCAGCTGGTTTTAGGGGTTTGCTGATGCTCATAACTTTTCTCATTCCCATGCTTTTGTCTGGTCTGTTGTTTAAACATTGTACAACCATCAGCCTTAAAGGGTCGATTTTGCTCCGGCTACTCTCTTTTATCCCAACCAAAATTGTTGATGTGAGACAAATAGAATGGAGGGCTCTGTATGCCACCTTGATGTTTTGAATAAAAGATGGGATATAAATCTAATGCATCAATCAATAAATCAATCAATACATACATGAATAAATAAGACACACTGCAGGATGAGTGCTTGTCTTTTGCTTATTAGGTGACAAAAGTAATTATATGCCCAGTTGGCAGACTATATGAGGAGCTGGCAATCCTGAAGAAACTTCAAATATATGCCATCCCAATGTTTTGCTTTTTTTGGTTGCTGGAGCCTCCCTCCACCTCCCCTGTTTTTGAAAATCAGCAGCATACTGCAGATTTTCACCATTTTGAAGTTACGCCCTGATGAACGTGGTGTTATAAATTCTAATGTGAATATAACATGCTAGGAAAAAAAATGCAAATGTATTTTTTGGAAAAGTGGCTCTGCCTAGTTTAGGTTCTTGACCCTTAGGGATCAAGAACTTACCATTGCAGAAGTCTTTCTCCCACTGCAGCTCCCATCGTCTCCCCAAAACTCAACTGTGGCTCCTAGCCATAACAAGAGCCAATGTGGTGTAACGGTTAAAATGTTTGATTAAGTTCTTCCAAACTCTAAACTCTAGCTCAGCGGTTCTCAACCTGTGGGTCGCGACCCCATTTGGGGTCGAACGACCATTTCACGGGGGTCGCCAAACACCGCAGTCCATTTTTTAATTTTTTTTTGTCGGCCATTTTTTTTGGTCGGCCATTTTTTTCCCCTTTGCGATGCGGGCCGTTGCGCTGTGCATGCACGATGCGGGCCCGCCATTTTTTTTTGGTCGGCCATTTTTGGGGGGGGTCGGCCATTTTTTTTTGGTCTGCCATTTTTTTCCCCTTTGCGATGCGGGCCGTCGTGCCGTGCATGCGCGATGCGGGCCCGCCATTTTTTTTTGGGTCGGCCATTTTTTTTTGGTCGGCCATTTTTTTGGGGGGTCGGCCATTTTTTTCCCCTTTGCGATGCGGGCCGTCGCGCCACGCATGCGCGATGCAGGCCTGCCATTTTTTTTGGGTCAGCCATTTATTTATTTTTTTGGTCGACCATTTTTTTTCCCTTTGCGATGCGGGCCATTGCGCCGCGCATGCGCGCCGTGCCCCGTCGCGCCACGCATGCGCGATGCGGGCCGGGGTCAAGCCCCAGAAAAGGTTGAAAACCGCTGCTCTAGCTCAACCATGAAGCTGGGAGAATTGAATGGGTAATTGGAGCCCTTACAGAGGGCTTCCCAAATTCTCTTGGGGAGTTGCAGACAGAGTCCAGGGGAGATGGGAAGAACCCTGCTTTTAGTTGTACCTTGTTGAAATAAATCCATCTTTTCCAAAATTGTTACAGATAGTTCTCGAGTTACGGCCACAACTGAGCCCCAGATTTCTGTTGCTAAGCCAAACAGTTGTTAAGTGTCCCACTTTATGGCCTTTCTTGCCACTGTGGTTAAGTGAATCGCTGCAATTGTTAATTTAGTAACACGGTTGTTAAGTGAATCTGGCTTCTCCATTGACTTTGGTTGTCAGAAGGTTGCAAAAGGGGATCACATGACTGCCGGACACTGCAACTATCATAACCATGAATCAATTGCCAGGCAACTGATTTTTTTATCACATGACCACGAGGATGCTGCAACGATCATAAGCAGTGGTGGGATTCAGTCGGTTCGCACCAGTTCAGGAGAACCAGTAGCTAATTTTTTGTTGCCCAGGCCCAGAATGGACTTCCGGAAGTGACATCCACACAGAGAACCGGTTGTTCACATATTTGCATCCCACCACTCATCATAAGTGTGAAAAACGGTCATATGTCGCTCTTTTCAGTGCTGTTGTAACTTTGAACTGTCATTAAATGAACTGTTGCAAGTTCATGATCTGTATTGTTCACTTCTGTTCATCTTGTGTTTGGCTTTTTAAGGGATCTGTGTAAATGAAGATTACACTAAAGACAGGTGTATTGGCACAACACTTAGGAACTCCTGTTTTAGGGTGAGAATTTACTAAAATTATGTAGCAGTTTCCCAGAGTTTCAGCATGCACCCTATCCATGGATGTTGGAGTTTCAACCTTGAATGTGGCTCCATGGAAACTTTGTCGTGTACCGATTGATTCTTTTATACCTTAATTTTTCTTTATCCCATCCTTTCACTAAGAAGTTCTTTGTGATGCTTGGAATACTCCTGTTTTTATCTTCACAATAGACAGATTGCACTTAGGTGGCCCAAAGTCACCCAGCAGATTTCATGGTTGAGCAGAAGATGAACCTGGATCTTCTCAATTGTCTTCATGCCACTTTGCTGCTTGGAACTTGGTCCTCATTCCCAGTAAGGCAGTAACACCTATTTGAGTTCAAATTGGCCCTCAAAATTTTTCAGTTTCATTCTACCATCCAAATTAAATTGATAATTCTAAACAAAATGTGCCAAAAATAAAGTATGACATAAAACAAATGGGAACTGCAGTAAAGTAATAATAATAATAGTAAAGTTGGAAGGGACCTTGGAGGTCATCTAGTCCTACCCCCTGCTTAGGCAGGAAACCCTATACCATTTCAGACAAATGACTGTCCAGTCTCTTCTTGAAAACTCCCAGTGTTGGAGCATTCACTGCTTCTGGAGGCAGGTTGTTCCACTGGTTAATTGTTCTAACTGTCAGGAAGTTTCTCCTTAGTTCTAGGTTGCTTCTCTCCTTGCTTAGTTTCCACCCACTGCTTCTTATCCTGCCTTCAGGCGCCTTGGAAAATAGCTTGACTCCCTCTTCTTTGTGGCAGCCCCTGAGATATTGGAACACTGCTATCATGTCCCCCCTTGTCCTTCTCTTCACTAAACTAGACATACCCAATTCCAACAACCGTTTCTTATATGCTTTAGCCTCCAGTCCCCTAATGATCTTTGTTGCTCTTCTCTGTACTCTTTCTAGAGTCTCAGCATCTTTTTTGCATCATGGTGACCAGAACTGGATGCAGTATTCCAAGTGCGGCCTTACCAAGGCAGTGTAAAATGGTATTAACACTTCACATGATCTTGATTCTATCCCTCTATCCCTTGACTGTGTTGTCACCCTAAAGGAATCCTTTTTGTTCAGAGAGACTCTTAGCCCACCCAGCCTTTCCCTATAATTCTGTAACCACCAAGCAGGCAGTCCAAAGGAAAATATCCATCTTAATATGAAAATCCACATTTGTAATTTTAGAGTCAGCTGATCAATTCCTAAAAGAGTGATTTAAGTTTTGGTGTATGACTCACTGCCAAAAAAATATCAGTCAGGCTGCAGAGTGAAAGGTTTGTAGGCTTACTTCTTCCAACTACCTTCCGTCTGAAGTATATTAAGTTGCATGTGTGTGACCCAGAGACATTTCTATCCTCTTGGGGTCAAATAATGGCTGTTTGGAAACAAACAGACCTGCAATCTGTGCTGAGCTTGGTTCCTATTACCACATGAATGTGGAAATTAGAAAAAAGAATGTCCCTACAGAATTTTGTTTAATTTGTGTTTGCAGGATAGCTGGATATATCTTTTTTTAAAAATATATATATAATAAAGCTAAATACATTTTATGAGGAGGGCTGCCACACATTCAGAAACACAGGCTGGTAGACAAGATGATCAGAGTGATTAGCCTAACAAAAGGTTAAAGGAGCACCCTCCAGAAGGAGTCTAGGACAACTCACTAGAAGCCAACTTGTCACAGCCAACTGGTCACGGACAACTCACTATGACCAATTCACCACAGGACAATTTGTCGTGGAATAAGAGTAACATTAATATCAAAGAAATGGTGGAATATAATCATTAAAGAAAGGATGCCAAAGATGGAATATAATCATTAAAGAAAGGATGCCAAAGATGGAATATAATCATTAAAGAAAGGATGCCAAAGGAGGGACAAAATGAAATGTGAAGGACAAAAATTAAAATATTTTTTAAAATTATTTTAAATAATTAAATTGAATTGTTGAATTGTTCCGCAGCAAGATGGCCATGGAGAATTGTTGTGTGGTGATCTGGCCGTGGTGAGTTGGCTATGGCAAGTTAGTTGTGGCCAGTTTGCCATGACGAGTTGGCAGCAGTGAGTTGTCCCCTTCTGCCAGAGTGATGACCGGCACCAAGGAAGCGGATTCAAACCCACCCGTAAGCATGGATGCGTGCTGTGTGTCTTTCGGTTACTGGTTCTTTGTCAGCTGAACCTATTTCACATCGTTTTTGCTGTGGGGAAAAATAAGAGGGGAGCACTGGGTGTGCTGCCTGGAGCTCTTGAACAAAAAGCAGGATGCAAATCTAATAAATAAAATTAAGTAGTTCAAATTCATCATCTATTTTTTAAATACAAGCCACGTATTTTTGTCATTTTAGTGACTGTAAACACAAGCCATGTATTACTGTTATATTAGTGAAACTGTCAGAGGGTCTCCCCTTTTAAAAAAAGAACAGCAAAATCTGAAAATGTTGCTCCTGCAGAGCTTTATGCAGTGTAGGGTAATAGCTTTCCTATAAATCTTGTCTAGGAGCCATAACATCACATTGCATTTGTTACCTCGCCCAACACCTGCTGACTTGACAGTCTGCAAAGGAAACATCTGTTGTGAAATCCTATAGATTTGCAAATAACAGCCACATACTGTGGTATCTGGATGTTTGGCTTTTTCAGGAGCAAAAATAAGTGGAAATGAATTATCAATCACTTTGATTCAATTCTCTACATCCTGTGACGTGAATCGTGATTCTCAGCTTGCTTTTCTTCAATCCCTACTTTTCTTTTCATTCAGGGCCTAGTTTGGCTTCCTTTTATGTCCTCACAGTGGCCAGTATGAGGGCTGCTAAAAAGTTGATTCTCACAGAAAGACATTCTACATTCGGTTTGAGATGGAAACAAATATCATAGGCGTATTTGAAAGGCACCTTTCTGTCTTTGAAACAGCCAAGCCTAGATTCCTTTTGATGAAGCTTGTAACTATTAGGTAAGAATTACAAATAATATAAGTAGTGACATGTACTCTGAGTGTTCAAGAGCAGTCTCCTCATTCCTATTTTGACATAAGTTTTGAATATTCATGTGTACATAAACAGTCATTGGAAATGTTGCAGTAACCAAACGTATCCAATCATATCTCTGGTCTTAAGCAATTTTGACATTGCTGCAGTGATGTTGCAATGATTGGGTATTGGAGCAATCATTCAAAAATGGAAACATAGCATAACTTCACAGCTTTAAATAGGAACATCTATGGAGATTCTCAATCGTCCAGGTCATCGTTGTCCCAAAGGTGGTTTTTCCAAAAGGCAACTGGACTTTATTGTTGTTTTTTTCCTTTGAAAACTTTTCTCATCCAAGAAGCTTCTTCAGTTCTCTTTAAACAGGAATAAAGAAAGGATTATTGGCAAAGTGTAGGTAGCATATCAAGTCCAAGAGAAGTTTGGATACCCCCCCCCGTCCATGGCCATTTTTCCTCTGTCAGAGTGAGAGAGTTGGGAATATATCTTTATTTCATGAAAGGCAAAGATGAAGTAACTGCTACTAAATTACTGAGAGTCATTTTCCTGTGAGAACAAGGAGAATTGACTAAAGAAGTTAACCTAGGTTTTAAACTTAAGGCAACGTGTTCCGATATGACTTCGTTATTTCATTTATTTAATTATTTCTTCAAACATTTTTTTTAAAAAAATTACACCCGTGTCGTTCTATATCACCCCTACTTTTCACTGAGTCGTGTTCCATTTATAATGCATAAAAGCAGGAGAGACAAACAAAGGAATTTCCAAACCAGAAGATAGTTCATTGTGGCAATGAAACCAGTAAGATCCCGTTAAATTCTCCCGAATTATTGAGGTTACACTTTAATTTGTTTCTGAAGGACAAAAATATGAAAAGAGGACATTCACATTATTATGCAACAAATATAAAAATATTTTACAGTCCACTCTAATTATGCTCTAAGGTCTATCAACTAGCAGTCACATGTCTTTTAATTAATTTAATTTAATTTAATTTAATTTAATTCATGGTGAAGCTAAGGATTCAATGGCAAATTCCAACTTCAAATAAGCAGAGAAGCCAAAATAACTCATAATATTAAAATGTTTAACTTCTGCCCTCTTCTTCGAAACATTTTTAATCATTACAATAGGAGTTACGGCAACTTTCTTATTACCTCTTTCAGACAGAGAGTCATTTATTATATGTCAATGTATACGAAAGCTACATGAAATCACAGTTACATAAGAGATTCAGTGGAATCAAACTCAGCAAGAACCATGGATATTCTTGTAACAATCTATCACAGCATAGCGAAGTAAGCAGAGGAAATACAGGAATGGGTTCAAAATTATTCCTCAATTGATAAGCAAGCTGGTACTTGGAAGAAAGCAACATTTATGGAAGCACAGTAGGAATTGGACATAGCACCTACCAAGCACTGGGGGTTACAAGTTTTGTAGAAGATTGTGGGAACATTTCAAGCTGCTAATTTAAGATCTCGAAAAGAGTCTCTCAACCAAATTAAGAGAGATGTAAGAAATGACTGAAACTCAGGAAAGTTGACTTCTTTTTGTTTCTAACTCATGTTAAATGCATGCATCCAATAAAATCTATACCCTTAGCTGATCATAGCCATAAAAACAGTCTGTAGCAATCTTTTACAGATGTTGGAACTACTACTCCAAAAGCCATTTGGGAGAATTAGACCAATCTAAAATTGAGAGAGAGAGAAAGAGAGAGAGAGAGAGAGAGAGAGAGAGAGAGAGAGAGAGAGAGAGAGAGAGAGAGAGAGAGAGAGAGAGAGAGAGAGAGAGAGAGAGAGAGAGAGAGAGAGAGAGAGAGAGAGAGAGAGAGAGAGAGAGAGAGAGACCAAATCTAGACGTAGCTATTGTCAATGGAATATGGGTGTGATAGTCCAAAATACGGTATGTGGAGGATACTGAATTACTAGGCCAGATTTAGATGATGACAGATGACTATATCCCTGTCTTCATATGCATAATTAAACTTTCAATGGACTTCAGTATCTTGAAGCATCAAAGAAGTTTGCTTGCAAAAAATAAAAATAAAAAAAAATCAGGCTTGTGGCCATTCAAAGAGTCCAAAACATTGTGAATACATTTTTTAGAGAGATTTAGGAAATGAGTGTGGCCCCCTGTTGTTTTTAGCTTATATATTTTATACATGCACTCAATGAAACAGATTACAAGGATGTTAGATTTGCATATCCATTAAGGAATCGAGTGATTATTTAAGTTATTTAAGTGCCTTTTTACTTCAAGCATCAAAGTGCACATGAAAGAACAGCCTGCTGCTCAGGGGATTGTAAGGCAGGAAGCCCAAAGACCTTGCTATCTTCTAAAGGCTGAGCGCTTTTGTCTTGCCAAAGAGGACCGGAAACTAGGTCAGTTGAGAACATGGAGCCTTGTGCTTTGTGGCCTTTTATCGTCCTAATAAATTTAATGTGCAGAGAAGACATGCTGATTCCAAAGGCAGGATTTCTGGCAATCCACTTCAAACGATAGGATAATGTGGAAGAAAGTTAACTCTGTGTTACTTGCATGACGGCAGAATTCTACTCTATATGTACCGTATATCAGCTTCTGGATGGGCATTTTCCATCTATAAAATGAAATGCATTGTAACGTCGTTGATAGAAATTGCATCTCGGTCAGCTTTAGATAAGCCTAGAAGGACACAGTGCAGAAACAACTTTTCATAATCTGATGATGTCTGGATATGTTGGGACTATCACAACTACCAGAATTTCCACACGGGCATTGGGAAAGGCCAGTGGTTCTCAACCTTTTTCAGGCCGAGACCCCATTTGCGCCGCGGCTGTGCGGCGCGACCCGACCCGCGCCGTGCGTGTGCGGCACAACGGCCTGAACCATGCATGCGCGGCGTGACGGGCCGAACCGCGCATGCGGGCGCGACGGCCCGAACCGTGTATGTGCAGTGCGACGGACCGAACCGCGCGTGCGCGGCACGCGCGATGGACCGAACCGCGCATGTTTGGCAGGACGGCCCAAACCGCGCATGCGCAGCGCGCATGCGACGACCAAGGGGAAATGGGCAAAAAAAATGGCGGACTACGGTGTCCAGCGACCCCCGCAAAACGGTCGTTCGACCCCAAATGGGGTCGTGACCCACAGGTTGAGAACCGCTGGGAAAGGCTTCCATCTCCCTTCTCAATGAGCCATCCCAATAGGATAACATCTAAATTATTCTTTATCCAACAATGTTTAATGGAAACTGTATTTATTAAAAAAAGAGGATCTTTCCTCCTGCAAAAAGAGACTGAACAGGATGTGTATGTATGTATGTATGTAAGTATGTATGTATGTGTGTGTGTGTATAGACATACACACATAAGACGCATGCATACACAAACATCCTATGCAATACAGAGCTTTCCCTATTTTGCCAACTCCAAGTGAACCCGTTCTACTCCATGAGATTTCTTCCCCCCCTCCCTATAAATGTGTGCAAGGTTTGTGTACATGTATGTGTTTGTAGATGTGTTTATGCATGCCAGCAAATATAAATATACACCCACAATGTTGCATTTGCGCATACCTCCTAGAAACCACACCCCTCTTTCAAATTAGGGCAGAGCCTGGATTGTTTAAACATAAGAAGTTAACAGTAATTAAATTAATAAGGGCTGGTTGAAATCAATTGCCGATAAAAATAGGGTAATTCGAACATCAAATTTATTGCTCCTATCTCTATATATTACTTATTTTTTTTTTGACACATCCAAGCCATTCTTAGATGCAGAACGTGGCAGTACATCTGTATACGTCTTCATTTCAGAAGAAGTGCTAAAGAAGGGAAGAAAGAACCTGGGTGGGGAAAGGGAAGGGAGAGCTGCCCTGGGAAGGGAGAAAACAGGATGGAGATGTTGCAGGGGGGAAAAAAGCAAAGGAAACTGGACAGGGAAAGGAAAGAGGGTTGCAGGATTTGGGTATGTCTAGTCTAGAGAAAAGAAGGACTGGGGTGACATGATAGCAGTATTTAAGGGGCTGCCACAAAGAAGTGGGGGGTCAACTTATTTTCCGACGCACCAAAGGGCAGGAAAAGAAACAATGGATGGAAACTAATCCAAGGAGAGAAACATTTTGGAATTGAGGAGAAACTTCCTAACAGTGAGAACAATTAACCAGTGGAATAGTTTCCTTTCAAAAGTTGTGGATGCTTCATCGCTGGAGGTTTTTAGGAAGAGACTGGACAGTCACTTGTCTGAGATGGTATAGCTTCTCCTGCTTGAGCAGGGGGTTGGACTAGAAGACCTCCAAGGTCCCTTCCAGCTCTATTCTGAATTGAAAGGGGAAAATTTTTTTGTTTAGGCACCACAAAAGGATTGAGGAGGAACAGGCAAGCTGATTCTCACCAGCACTGACACCTTTCAGCTGGGTTCCCATACAAACGCAGTCATTTGCATTTCCTGCCCATTTGTTTTGTTTCTCAACACTGTCCTCTGTTCTTCCCAGTGAACGTAAGATGATCCCCCTCCCACTCCCCATAAGACAAAATGGAAACATTTGGCAAGAAATGAGATATCTTGTTTGTAGCTGGCCGACAGCAGAACAGCTGAAAGATGCCAACTATTCTAAAAGACTGGAATTTTGAGGTTAAACAATAAGTCACATTCCTACTGCTACTTTGCAGCTTGAATTTCACACGCTTCATCTGAAGTGCGAATGGCACAACTGGACACTTTATTTCCCTTGGCTACAGTGTTTGAAATACTCATTTCAACTTTTGTTCCCATTGCTACACCTTGTTCCTGAGCTGCACAAGTGACATATGGTGACTATAATTCAAGGCTGTAATCAGTCCTGGATCTGTTGAATCTCCCCTTCATTGGTTGACTTAGTGTTGTCATCATCTTCCTCTTTATAATATTCGTCCTGCTTGGTCGTACCTCCACCTTTTGTGTTGTGTTTTCCCTAGTTCACGCAGCAAAGCTATCAATGTGTGGTGCAACGGAGGTTTCGTTCCCCAGCCAATTTGTTGTCGAGCCTGACATGGTTTTTGTAGCTTACGAATGACAGACTCAATGTCAAAAGTTGGTTTCCATACTCCAGGAAGAGCTAGAACCTGAATTTTCCCACTTCTAATTAGCATTTTAATTACTACATCATGCTGCCTGTCAATGGTTGCCTAGAGCACTAGTATCATTTGATCGATCAATCGATCGATCGATCGGTTGATTGATTGTGTCCATCAAGTCACATTAATTAATTAATTAATTAATTAATTTGTGGCCACAGACCAAAATGCAAGTGCAACAAAAGAAAACACAAGAAAAATATAATCACAAACAATTAACACCAGAAGCCTTGGCTTAAGGGAATTACAACGTTCTCCTCTAATAGTTACAGCTCTTAAAAGAAATTTAGAAACCTGAGAAGTAATATAGGAGGAGTCATCCCCTAGACAATATAAGACCAAATTACTAACATTAGAACCAGAGGGATCAATTCCAAGGAGAGGCAATAATTTAATTCTGGCTGTGTTATACATAGGCAGTATGATAAGACATGCTCCACAGTTTCAACTTCAGCCCTATCACAGGGGCATAGTCGCTCACTAAACGGGAGATTCTTGAATCGCCCGTCGTGTAGTGCTGAGGGCAAGACATTGAAATGGGCTAGGGATATACTTGGGGATGGTTAGAGTATAGAAATATGAAGCCATCCTCAATCCATAATTATTAGAATTGGCTGAAGATCAAAGGGGAGCAGGTTTTGTTGGCTCTGGCTCTTAAGTACAGTATTGCAAATTTATGTCCACAAGCCGTTGGACTACCCTAAACTGGGCGTCCTTGAGACCATAATCTCCCAGAGCATCCCCCGTAAAACCTAGCAAGTGGAGTTTCTTCGTCAGCTGCCTCTCCCAACGAGAAGTATGAGAGTCAGCAAACACCAGGGAGAGGTAGCTACCAGGGACTGCCAAAAAGAGCACCTGAAACCACCTCATCAGGTCACATAAATACAGTAGTCTTTTTTTTTTTTTCAGGATGACCTTCCTCCAACTTGGCCCTTCAGGTCTTCCAAAGGTGCATTCTTGCCAGCATAATCAAATCAACCCTGCACACAAACAAGTTGTACAAATTAGTACAAAATGCAAAATTAATGTTCAAGTTGATTTAACACTTGACATAAAAGATTTCAGGCAATCTATTAGAAATAATGGATGAAGAGAGGAGAAGTAGTAAAGGATATTAACAAATGGCTAAACTATTTTCTTTTGCTTTTTTTTAAAGATAAAACACCATCTGTCTTGTTTAAAGTAAATTAGAGTTAAACAATCAGAAAAGTAGTGGATTTCTATAAATATAAGACTGGTCCTTGTCCCCTGACAAATACAACTCACTGAAAAGTCAAACAATTCATCTGAAGAATGCAAACCATGTAAAATGAAAATATAAACAGAGCACTGGGCCAGGATGCAAAAATAATGGGTGGAACATACAAAATAAATGGTACTAGAAGTGGAGAAAGAAAGAAAGAAAGAAAGAAAGAAAGAAAGAAAGAAAGAAAGAAAGAAAGAAAGAAAGAAAGAAAGAAAGAAAGAATTATTACAGAGACAAATGACCAAACTTGCCAGTTTGCTTCAAGTAATGATAAAAATACATTTCAGTTTTTAAGAGAATTATTTGATTTGCAAAAATAATTATTTTGCTTTATTTATTTGATAATGTGTGGTACCGGAAACTTTTAAGCCAATTATCTGAGACTTTTCTCTGAATAGATTGTTGTTATTTTTTGTCAGAATGTTGGGTGATTATAAATATTAAATACAATTATCCAGTCACAATGCTGTTACCTTTATGAGTATAATTGTAGCACATTTGCTTAATAAACTTGAACTGAGGGCATCTCTGTGCATCTCTTAACACAATTCCATGTGTTAAGTAGTAATGATCCCTTTTCTTTTGTAATAAATGGCCATTATGTATTGGATCTTTCATATATTCAGCTTAATGCTTTTAACGTTTTATTTTACTGCTATTAAAGCTGAGACTTATTGAAATTACGTGCATTTCATACTGATCTCATGTGGAGGTATTTACTTTGGCTCTTGAAGCATCACGTTTTTAAAATGAGAGGAAATAGCTATGTGCCTACTAAACTGCTAACCCTAATGGGAACATTTAATCTTTAGAATAGCTTACCTGCAAACATGCCATTAAACACCAGTAACAAAAACAAAGCATTTTCTTTGTGATGCACTATTTGAAACTTATGCTTACATTTGCACACACACACTTGTTTTCCACTTTAAAAAAAAGATAGTGTTGTATGATATATAGGCTTGTATGTGTAAAATATACTGCTTCTTTAACAGCTGTTCTTAAATTTGTAGCCATTTTGTTCATGAAGCACCAAATGTCTTAGTGTTGTTTGCCTTAAGTGCCAAGGAATCAAGCCTTCTGCTCCATCAGTTCTGCTTATACTACTAAATCAGATTAAACCAAATGGACAAATATATGAAATGTATAAGGACATACAGTCAGAAGAAAGTCCCTTCCATACCATATATATAGGATTATTCCTTAATAGAATAAATTAATAGATTATGTACTATCAATTTGGGGTTGATTCTTACTGACCACATGAATAAATCTCCAGGATGATCTATCTCCAATAAGCTCTCTGAATCTTCCAACAGAGCACCCATCATCACTGTAATAAAGTCACTCCACCTTGTTGCTGATTACTCTCTTCTTCTCATTCCTTCCCTTTTCCCTCCAATATTTTGCAAGAAACAACCTTAACAGTATTCCAATAAGTCTTGTGAGAATTTCCAAGTGACTATTTGCATAGTGTTTCTTAATAAATAAAGTATGTCAGCCTTAGTTCGACCCATACTATGTGCCACATTCCTTGCTCACAGCCATCTGCATTGGGAAGCCCAAGAGAGCCAAAATGGCATTTATGAACTCTCATGTACAGAGGAGCAGGGCTTCAATCGGCAATTGCACCTGCCATTGTGGCCCCCTCAGTCTGTCCTCTGCCCCTGCTAACGGCAAGGGTAGAACCAGCCAATTACTGCATGTGTTGGCCAGTATGCCACAAGAGCAATCAAAACCTAGTTTTGTCCTCATGTTACTCTGTGCAAGCTTGGATCTCAAAGGTCAGCTGTCTTGCACTTCCCACCAACTAGGATATAGATTCTGTGTATTGACATGCATTTGAGATGCATTCTTGCCCCAGAAAGGAACAAGAGTGATGGGCATGTATATTTGCAGGGTTTGTGTTCTTGAGGATAACAACTAGCTCATGAAACTGTAAAGAACAATAACTTTCTTAAACTTAAACAGAGCCTCATGCTCTGTTCAGTTCTTTTCTTGAATCTATTAATACGTGTTGTTTCTTATGTGAAAATTGAATATGGCTGAATGAATATTGTTGAATGAATATTGTTACAGAAAAGAGTTGTGAAAACAAATGGGCTAGAGCTGTTAATAAATATCCTTCCCTCAAATACTTCTCTTCTTTCCTTAGGATGCAATTCAGAATCCTCGTATCCATCTTTGTCCTTAAGATAAAGCCAACAATAAACAGGATGAAGATTCATATAGAACAAAGGATTTCCAGAGCAATAACCAAACAGCAGCATGACTAAAAGATCTAACCATAATAGTGTCATATTTGCTAATAAGGAAGTTATAGAGCTCTTTCTAATAGCACCATCTTGTGATTCCTCAGAAGACTACAGCTTCTCTCTACCCATTAAACCAGTGTTTCTCAACCTTGACAATTTTAAGGCATGTGGACTTCAACTCCCAGAATTCCACAGCTGGCTGTGGAATTCTGGGAGTTGAAGTCCACATGCCTTAAAATTGTCAAGGTTGAGAAACACTGCATTAAACGGAGCATTGCAACTGTATTTAAAAATGCGTACATTATTTTTAATGTAACAGATTTATAGAAGTAGTTTATAGGTGTTTTTTTAACTTGTTTGTTTTATTTTATTTTTGAGTACAGACACATTGTGGATATGTAGAAGAACTGTTTTAACTGTTTTAATTTATAGAGATTGCCTAGGAAGTCTGGGTGGCCTTTGGAAATGCATTCGCCAAGTGCTGAATTGGAGGCAGGGGGACCAGTTGTGATGGGCATCTCACAATGGAACCAGGCATCTCGCTTTGTGGATGTTGCACCATGGAAATCGAATATCCACACGCTCTGTCCCTTTCCTCCTTCCCAAGCTTTGAATGTGAAGAGAGTGGAAAACCATTTGTTTGGTATGGTGTAGGGCAGTGATGGCGAACATTTTAGAGACCGAGTGCCCAAAAACCACCCTGCCCCTGCCCTGCCTGCCACGCGCCTGCCCGCAGGGCCACCCACCGCCTCCACGGCCTGCCACAGATCGCCCAGGCAGCCCAGCAGCACCATGGTGGCCACACCCTCCACTCACGCCCTCCAGCATCATCTGCGCATGATGGAGCGTGAGGGCAGAGTCTTGTCCTCGCTACCCAGCTGCCATGTTCTTGGCTGCGCTGCTCTGCGTGGGCCGCGGTCAGGAGCAACTCTCCTCCGGGAAGGCTGCTGGTGAGGAGGCGGCTGTGGAGCTGGGGCAACAGCACGCGTGCCCATAGAGAGGGCTCTGAGTGCCACCTCTGGCACGCGTGCCATAGGTTTGCCACCACTGGTGTAGTGCTTGAGCAGGGGCTTGGACTAGAAAATCTCCAAGGTCACTTCCAACTCTGTTATTCTATTATTTTGTTAATGTACCATAGTATTGGTTTCAGCTCCCCCCCCCACAGTTGCAGCATAGTTGTATTGATCTCTGAACTGATCTTCTCTTGGCAACCTTGTTCTATCAGATTAGAGGAGGAGCAGTGGAAGCTAAATGAAGTACGATAAAAGAGTATAACTCAGGATTATATATAACTGTTCTGTGTATTTATACTACGGTAGATGTAGAGTGCGGCTCCTAATTTAAATAATTCTAAAAGGGAACCAGAGAAATTCCTAAGCATCATCAGTTCTTCAACATATACC
Source organism: Bothrops alternatus (assembly GCA_034064705.1). Classification (NCBI taxonomy): domain Eukaryota; kingdom Metazoa; phylum Chordata; class Lepidosauria; order Squamata; family Viperidae; genus Bothrops; species Bothrops alternatus. The sequence continues at coordinate 16,426,721 of JARGCV010000001.1, forward strand.
GGACAAGGAAATCAGAGTTATGGATGCTAATACTATTTTTATTATAGGGTTATAGTAACAGCATCTTTCAAGTCTGAATGTTCTTCCCCTTCCCTAAAGAGAACAAGGGGGAGGAGAGGTGTCAGGTCCAAGAAGTTTTCTCAAATTAAATTTCTGCTTTGGACTCAGAATTCCCTTACCTCAGCCTTCTCTCTCTTAAGTGGCTCTTCCTTCTCTTTCTCAAAGTTATTCCTTCTGCTCATTACAAGGATTAGCTTGGAACCTTAATAGTGGCATGCTGTAATTACAATCAGATAGCACATCCTCAACAACAACTGCTGGGGAAGAATAACACGGATTACACCCCCAATAAACTTCCTGGATACTTTTCATCAGTCCCTGATGAAATACACTATTTTGCGTATATATATATACTAGATGTGGTGCGTGGCATATTTCACAGCTATCCAAACACTCCAGTGATAATATTATTCCAATGACAGAGATTCCCTGCCCTATAAATCCATTGTTTATCATCTGGAACAGAAATCTAACAAATTTAAGTTGGTACACAATGCATCTTTTCAGGACTCCCCAATTTAGAGTTGTTTTCCTTAAAAAAAAAAACTATTGATTTGCCAATCTTCTCCCTAAGAATGTCATTATTTTAATTGTGAATGAATTTGAAATGTTTTCAATATCTGGAGGAGCTACTTTGTGAAGAATATTGCGCAATCTGGTTGCCACAGTCAAGGAAGTCTGGATGCAGGCTAGTATTCATACTTTTGTTATTAAACAACACAGTACTGTATGTATTTGTTTTATTGCACTGATAATCTGCCTTTCTAAGCATTCCTAGGAATGTCCCCTAAATTTTATTCCCCCCCCCAAAATAAGAACTGTGTGGAGCATTTGGGCTGAAAGAGAGGCACTACCCCAAAGTCATTTTGTGAATGTTTCAGTACAAACTTAAACTAGGGTGTTTCCTGCCCAAGTGAAACACTTTGTGTAATTTATTAGTTATACTACATGGATCCTGTAATGTATACTGCACTACAAATATGCATCTGTCTATTTACCTAGGAATCTGGCTGCAAATAGAAAGTAGTTTTAACTTGGTATAGTAAGAGGCATCCTTATAAGAAAAGAAAATAAGAGATATGTCTCTTATACATCCTTTTCTATCATTGTGATTTGCAACCGGGTATTTATTGTGATACACCAAACTAAAACAAACAAATATATCCAAAGTCTTTCAAACATTGGCAATTGCTTTATCCTGTGTCCTACCAGCAGTCCCATCTCTGCTGACCTGGCGCCGGCTGTTCAAAATTTCAATAGACATCCTCTCCATTCCTTTATAGAGTTTGAAACCAGAGTTTCTGCATATCACGTAGGTGTATGCATCTTATCACCCAGTCATGGACTTTCCTCTGAAGCAGACTTAATAACAGGATACCTAGATGTCAGTACTGGTTGTCTAAAAATATCCTGTTTGTCTTTATTTCTGTGGCCAATGACCAATGACCATTTCCCCAGAACTGGTTCAAAGCATCATCCATCCCTTGTTTTGTCAACATAAAATGCAGGAGTCATAACCCTGGCTATCTGCATTATCAGTCCCTATCTTGTTGATGGTTTATCAATTGTGGACTTACCTATTAAGACTCTGCCTTGTCCTAATTTATGGGCAGGCCAGTCACTATAAGCATGATGACAGGTGTTTCTGTTAGCTATGCTGCTATCCCTCTTCAGCATATCGCCAGCAGCTTGAAAACATCCACGGCTTGTGCACTGCAGCATGAATTGGGTGGATCTGGTATATTATTATGCAGTTTCATAATCAGGTATCTGCTTGTTTTTTTTTCTAGGCTGATTTACCTGACCCACCCTTGCGAAAATAATGTAAAGTGAAGAAATGCATGAGAGGCTGGCTTCCAGTCACCACTGTGTGTCTATGAAAATTCAAGCCAATTTCAGTGTAAACAAAACAGTGAAACAAGCTATAATTTATTCATCTTTAATTGCATATTTATAGGAAGAAACAGCCAGAACAAAATTAACCTTCAGAGAGGAAGGAGACAGAGCTGTATGCCATCATGACTATGTAATTAACTAAATCCTGTAGAACTGGATAACTGAGTAACGCTAGCTCTTAATTTCATCAGGGGAATTAAATCAATGGCCAAAGGCATTGCATTATTTGCAATTGGCAAACAATCAACAAATGTCCAATTTGACCTTCCTTATTTTCGGAATGATGCATTCATTCTGATATCATTTTATAGTTGCAATATTCTCCTTCCCCTCCACTTCTCTCCCCCTTCGCCCTTTGCCCTTTGCCCTTCACCCATCCCCTTTCCTCCTCCTTCTCCTCCTTCCTCTTCTCCCCCTTTCATCTCCCTCTTCTTCTTCTCCCTCTTCTTCCTTCCCTAGGAGAAATTGATTTAAAAAAAATAAAGAGCAATCAGTTAACTGATAGGACATTTGAAAAATTGTAATTAATTCAGAGAATAAATTGTGGGAGAAAAATGGCAACACTGGAGGCTGAACAATGATAAGGGAGAGGTTTGGCCTGGCCTCACTCCAAACCTCTTGCAACACCTTTTGGGTAGTTTGATCTCAGCTTCATTTTCAATGCTGCAGATTTTACACATTTTGAAATCAATCAAATTTACAGAAATAGTAAGCAAGCCTCAATGCAAGAGCAGGTGTTGCTTGTTTCTCCACTAAAGCTGAAAACATTTTAATGTCAACATAAATCTGCAATTAATGAAACCAGTCTATCGTAGATCAGTGTTTCTTAAAGAGTGTCCTTAGGACCCCTGGGGCCTGAAATTAAAATTATTTGCCAGTCCGTGATGAGAAATAATACAATCTTAACATCCCTTAACAGGCTCAGACTCAATCCCGACAAGACGGAGTGGCTATGGGTTCTGCCTCCCAAGGACAATTCCATCTGTCCATCCATTATCCTGGGCGGGGAAGTCTTGTCCCCATCAGAGAGGGTTCGCAACTTGGGTGTCCTCCTCGATCCACAGCTAAGTTTAGAATACCATCTTTCGGCTGTGGCGAGGGGGGCATTCGCCCAGGTTCGCCTGGTGCATCAGTTGCGACCCTATTTGGATCGGGAGTCACTCCTCACAGTCACCCATGCCCTTGTCACCTCGAGATTCGACTACTGTAATGCTCTCTACATGGGGCAACCTTTGAAGAATGTCCGGAGACTGCAGGTGGTTCAGAATGCGGCCGCGCGAGTCGTCTTGGGTCTCCCAAGACATGCTCATGTCACTCCAGCCCTCCGTGAGCTGCACTGGCTGCCAATTGGTCTCCGAACACAATTCAAAGTGTTGGTTATGACCTATAAAGCCCTATATGGCAATGGGCCAGGATACTTGCGGGACCGTCTTCTGCCTCATGAATCCCAGCGACCGGTTAGGGCACATAGGGTTGGCCTCCTATGGGTCCCGTCTGTTAGACAGTGCCGTCTGACGGGACCTAGGGTTAGGGCCTTCTATGTTGCTGCCCCAGCCCTCTGGAATCAACTTCCCTCAGAGGTTCGTACTGCTCCCTCCCTCCTAGCTTTCCGTAAACTTTTAAAAACACATCTTTGCAGACAGGCTTGGGGTGTGTGAGCCGCACTCTGCCCCTGGGCCTTTGATTGGGAGTGTATGCTGTATGAGTGAGTATAGTTTTTACAGTTTTATAGTTTTTATATTGTACCATTATTTTAAGTAACTTATATATTTCTGTTCTTATATTTCTGTTGTGAGCCGCCCTGAGTCTGGGGAGAAGGGCGGCATATAAGTCGAAATAAAGATAAAGATAAAGATCCCATCAAACAATTAAAACACATAATAGTGACACCAGCCAGGAAAGGTTTTGTATGAGCAGAAGAAAAATATAGAGGAAAAAGCTGCTTAACCATTTCTCCTTTCTTCTATTTTTCATTTAAAAGTTGGTCCCTGAGAACTTACCCCCCCCCACACACAAGAGGATAAATTGATTAAGCAGCACAGGAGACCAAGTTTAATGGAGTAGAAGAGAAAGTGCTAACATGCTGCACTTCCATTCTGTGAATTAAATCCAATATTTTAGATTAAAAATTATACTTGGAGGAAGGAATTCTGGAAACCTGTTTAAATGAGAAGTTGGTGCTTGAGCAGAATTTTAAAAGTTCACAGGTTGGATGTGTGGATATATGTCCATTAGATGGCAGCCTTGTTCTACAAATGGAATAACCAAATTAACATTGCATATGACATTTTCATTTGAATGTTTGCTTACTGTGATATATTAAAATTTAAAGCTTAAACTATTTCTAATTGCCTAATTTTTAACAAATTAGATGCAAATGTGTTGTAAATCTGACTGATTGTACTTTAACATTTTGCTAGATAGTCATTGTAATGCAGAGTTTTCTCAGAAATCTATTACTTGTTTGGCAAAAAAAAAAAAAGAAAGAAAGAAAGAAAAGAAATGAAATGGAAGATTGTGTCCTGAGATACGTTGTGTCAGGAGATATACAAAATACTGTGCTACCCAGAATATTGTAATGCTGTATGAGTTAATGATTAATGAGTTGACATCAGAGATTTATATAGTTCCAAACTATTTAAAATTCCCTCTTTTTGCCTCTGCCTTGAGTTCAGTGGTGGGATTCAAATATGTAAACAACCGGTTCTCTGTGTGGATGCCGCTTCTGGAAGTCCATTCTGGGCCTGGGCAACAAAAAATTAGCTACTGGTTCTGCTGAATTGGTGCGAACTGGCTGAATCCCACCACTGCTTGAGTTATTTATAAAAATAATAAAGGTAGGATAATTCTCTTTTTAAAAAAAAAAAAAAAAGTCAGTAGATCAGGACAGCTACAAGACTTAGAGTCCCTGCCCATTAAACCTGATGTGGATGTAGCTGGATTCCCAGATGATCTGAATAATACTTGATAGGGATTTTTTAGAAAGATATTTCTCTTAAGTGACTGGGGTATCATTCTTTTAGAGCTTAAAAAAATAATTGTTAGCAATGGATATTTTGTATGGAAATGAATTGGGCGGCCTTAATCCACTCTGTCTTAGATCCCATAACATATCCTGAACCTTTCACCCTTTTCTGCTAATACACTACAGATGCACTCAGTTAGGTCTGCAATCTCAAGGTGCATTCCTTGGGAAGATTATAGCTTGATGCATGCTCTGGTTCCCTTATCAAAGCAGCTTGTATCTTCTGCAGAGCAGTGTTTCCTCAACCTTAGCAACTTTAAGATGTGTGAACTTCAACTCCCAGAACTCCCCAGCCAGTATGCATTTGAAAACCTTGAAAGATTTCACATTATTTTATAATATTTTGGCAATCCTTAATAAAAGGATTCACTTTGCATATACGCTCTGAATCAATTTGAAACATCAGCTGGGGTTTATCTGCTTTTAAAGTGCTCTTAGGGAATATGCAATATTTGAGCCTAAATGTTATTCTCTGAAATGTAATAAAGGAAATAAAGCTATTTTATAAATTAATGAAATCACTTTAAACATCTTGAAGCATTAGAACTAAATCACAATACTTTATTAAAATACAGTACTGGGTCAATCAATATAAGGGTTTAACTGTATGGTATAATGTAAAATTTGAACAATATTTTCCTTGTTCTACCAGTTTGTTGATATGTTGGAGTAAAATAATGCCTCCCCAATAAATAAACAGAGTAGTGGGATGCAATTTCCCCTCACAGTTAATGTTGGTTGCCTTGCCAAGTTACTTGGATACACTGAATTTGCCTATCTGGACTAAAATTCTTAACTTTGGATTTTTGCTACTGAAACTTATCAGACACAATGTATCTTAGGTGTCAAAATCTGGGCTCAGTTTATAGGAGCTTCGCAATTAGAGGTGTTAGTATAGAAATGTCTAAATGAAACATATTTCAGACTGGCTAATAACACACCCAGTAAGCTTATAAGCACTTCCAGCAGAAGAAAATTCTTCACTTAAAATAGGTTTTTATAAATTGCACAAATGCCTTAGGAATAACACAAAGCAGAAGGCAGGAGAGAAATGAGGAAGTGGGTTTAGGTGAATAATACAATAAAGATAAGAAGAATAGATGCTATAGACTCTAGAGAACCTGCTTGGCTTCTGAAAAATCAAAGCCAGACTGTTCTGTTACTCTGGTTGCAATGATTGCTCCAAAATCTTGATGACCGAAACATATTTTCTTAGCAAAGCTCATATATTTAGAGTTGGACGTTGAAATCATCTTGTGTGCCCATGGGAATGTTACTGATTGAGAATCTAACCTGAGCAAGGATTAGCAAAGTAGGTTTTATAACGATTACAGAAAGGAGATATAGGAAATACATTCTAGGGTTAGGCAACTTCATATCAGAAAGAAAGTCAAAGAGCTTTGCTCAAAAATGAGGGGAAAAAATGAAACTCTGATTCTAGGTGTTTGACAATTAGAATGATTTTGTTATTTTAGAAATAGTTTGAAATGATGTGAAATGTAAAGCAAAAGGTGATGGTTATTGTTGTTGCCAGAAACCTCTCTCTCGTGCGCATGTTCTCTCTTTTACTCTTTGCACTCCTTTCTTACTTTCTCTTAGTTCTCTATTTTTGTTTTTCCTGTATTTTTGTTTTTTGTCATGCAACTTTAACTAAAAACCTCTGACAAGAAAGAAAGAAAGAAAGAAAGAGAAAGAAAGAAAGAAAGAAAGAAAGAAAGAAAGAAAGAAAAAAAGAAAGAAAGAAAGAAAGAAAGAAAGTCCAAATGCGCCATATGAAATAACCTCTGGTTGGCAATCTCTTAAATAAAGAGTAGGTACAGGGGATACACAGAATCAATCCTGTGCTCTCCATACACTACTGCCTCTTTGTGGTCTGTAGGTGATGAGGTGCTGAAGGGATTGTGTAGATATGGACCTCCAATGCCCTTTCTTGTGGCTTGTGGACCTTTCCACAACTCCCATCTTCTCTTGGTGGGTTCTCTGCCATCTCTGGCTAAAGGTTTAGCAGTTGCATCTGCCAGAATCTCTTTCAATGGGCAGAATTCCTGTTCAGTTCTCTTGAACATCTCTCACAAAATGGTACTTTGTGTCTGCAGCCTTTTTTCTACCGGTATTTGTCTCCTTCAGTGGCCAGCATCCTTTGGATCTCCTTCATTGTACAGGATTCTTCTACTTCCTCCCTCTTGGCAATGTAGGAGCTAGCTTAATTCTCAGGGTAACAAATTTGGCACAACTGGGGGAAAATATGAGGGAAGATGGGGAAAACAGATTCAGAAATGCAAGTTTTCCAATTCTATCATAGCTAAATAGAATGGTCACAGGGGGGGGGGAGGGAAGTAGATGGCATTGGCTTTCAGTTTAGTTAAAGCAATAGACTGCATTGTCCCACTTTCTACATCCATCCGAATCAGATCTTATTCTGGTGTTTAAACTAACGTGGTAAGCCTTCTTTTGTGTGAATCTGTAGCCCATTGTCTTTTCTGGCAATTACCAGTCTGCAAATGAGCAGTCACAAAGAAAGTTAGAAGTGCTGGTCAGCCTTTGCTGTTGATTCTGAATATAAACTGCTAATGATACATTGAAGCGTCCCAAAGAATGCTATATAAAGGAGGCTGCCAATGGAACACGGGGGGGGGGCTCTCGGCATTAAAGTAGCCCAGACTGAAAAATATTGGCCACTGCAACTCGTGTAAGGTCATCTTTTGCGTCAGTGGTAGAGCCAGGAATAGAAAATAGTTTTGCTCTTCAAGTGTGCAGCCCACACAGCCTCTTTTTTGTACGGGAAAACCACCCTACTTAAAAATATTTTACTGCTTATGTATTTTTCTGTTGGAATTTGGAGAGGGGGGGGGAACTATATACATAAACTGTCTTCTCCTACTGATGCCCTGCAGTTGTTCCAAGGACAATGCCTTCTGGGGCTGATATTCATTGGACAGGGTGTGTAACATGACCCATGAATCAACACATCTGGAAGGAGACAGGTTGCTGTAGACAAATTACCCAACCTATTTCAGAGGAGGAGGAGGAAAAAAAAAGTGTTTTGTAAATGCAGCCAAATGGAGAACACATGCCTGAATGGCAATTCATTTTCTGTTTATGGTTACTATTATTTTCTTTAAATCCTCTTTAAAATTATAGACCTAGAGTGATTCCTATAAATTCTTAATTTCCCATTCACACCTTTTCTTTTTCCTAATTACAAGCCTTGTGTATAATATGGGAAAGCAGCAAGGAACAGCAGGGGTTTTGTTGGTAAGTTCATGACTGATGCAATACTCTTCTAGAGGAACAATGAAGTCCTGCTATATTATTGCACGTGTCTTTGGAAGCTATGAAGCCCTGCTATTTTTCTGTATATTTCTTTTGAAGCTATGCAGTTGAATATTTTAGGCATTTTGCTTTTGAGGTTCCCCCACCCTTTATATCAGCGGTTCTCAACCTGTGGGTCGCGACCCCATTTGGGGTCGAATGACCATTTCACGGGGGTCGCCAAGCACCGCAGTCCGCCATTTTTCTTTTTTTTTGGTAGGCCATTTTTTTTTGGTCGGACATTTTTTTTCCCTATCGCAATGCGGGCCATCGCGCCGCGCATGCGCGATGCGCCCCATCGCACCATGCATGCGCGGTGCGGGTCCGCCATATTTTTTTTGGTTGGCCATTTTTTTTGATCGGCCATTTTTTCCCTATCGCGATGCGGGCCGTCGCGCCGCGCATGTGCGGTGCGGGCCCACCATTTTCTTTTGCGCGGCGCGGGCCGGGGTCGAGCCCTGGAAAAGGTTGAGAACCGCTGCTTTATATGCTTTTACATTTAGAAGAAGGAGGCCTCATAGAAAAAATATATCTTTCCTAATATGTGTTTCTTTCTATGGGTCATTGTGATGTGGTCAATATTCAGTTGGAAAATATAAGGGTACCAGATATGATAGAAGGTAGTTCAATGGTAGTAGTACAGTCCCGCCTATTCGGTCCTGGTGATCTTGGACCGTCTCTTTAGATTCTTCATGGGGGCTGGTGTCAGGATATCTCCAAGAGAACCCCATCCTTGAGCTTCTTAGAGGGAAGGTGGGATACCAAAAAATAGCGCATGTAGAAATGTAGACTGTCCAGCTGCTCCTGGTTTGCAGATGTGTTGAATGGTGAAAACTATTGGATTTCTGCAGACCAAGTAGCTGTCAAAGGCAAAGAGACCCTGCTGGGGATGGGAGAGACTGTTGAGTCTTCAACACGTGATTATTTGCCTTTTGTGATCCACCCACTGAATGCCCAGATTTGTAGGGTTACATGCAGGGCTGTAAATCTGGGCCTGCTGATATATTGGCCCAAAGTCTATTGACTTCACTAATGGATACTACCAGTGTCCTTGAACCGACTGATTTTCAGCGCATGAGAAACATTCATAAGTATATTTGTTTTGAACTATTGCCGGAAGACATGGATCACATTCATGCATAGGGCTGCACTGATATTTCACAGCCTCTAGGGCTACATCCTGCTTTAAAGAGAAACGTGTGCTCGCTGCTGTCAAGAGGGGAATCCAGCCACCCACTCAGGCCCCCTCGTGCCAAAGAATCATTCCTGCATTTGTTATTGTGGAAGAGAGTGGCGTGACTTCATGCTTTTGGAAGGATGAACAGAAGACAAATGGTACCAAACCTTCTGACTTTGACAAGTTAAAAACCTCTGGCTTGTGAGCTGTATCCTTTTCTTCTCCTGTGTCTTAAGCACCTGGGGCTTCTAGCTTGCATTTCGGGCTCCATTCTGGCACTGGGTTCTCCTGCATTGGTACTCTCTCTTCCAACTCTCTAGGTTTGCCAAATCAGAGGGCAGCCCAAGATTTTTTTTTCTTCCTCAGATGAAAGACGAGAGGACATTTCCCCCCCTCCCCCATTACACTTATGAAGCTGGCCAGACTAGCTGCTGGATTTTTACTTGGTGCTCTCATCAAGACGGTTTGTTCTGCTGCACCTCAAAAATAGAAGAGCAGACTAGCTCAGGAGAATAGTGTGTGGCAGGTACTAATACTGTTGCCTTCTTATGGGACTGAGGTAGCAGGCCTTCTCTGTTGTGGCCCCTGCATTCAAGAACAGCAACTTCCCAGAAATACAGTACAGACAGTGCCTTCTCTCCTAGATATCCCAAAAGCATGTAAGACCTGTCTCTGATCTCGGCCTGTGGTTAATGTGTTTCTAGGATTGTGTTGTGTTTTGTCTTTGTTATTGTTTCAGTTGTTTTAGCCCAGGCTGTCCATACTGTTGTATGTTTATTACCCTTGGATTTGCCTAGGTCAGGGGTAGGCAACCTTGCCTCTTTTATGGCTTGTGGACTTCAACTCCCAGAATTCCTGAGCCAGACATGCTGAGGGGAAAGGGAGAGGTTTCTAAGCTGAGCCATGCTGGCTCAGGAATTCTGGGAGTTGAAGTCCACAAGTCATAAAAGAGCCCAGATTGCCTACCCCTGGCCTAGGTGGCTATATCAAATATAAAATAAAATCATTTTCATTCTGTTGCAAGCCTTTTTTTTTTAAGTGGGACACTCTTTCTTGTTCCACATATGAAAGGGTCCATACCCAAAGTAAACTTCTATTTCTGAAAGAAGAAATCCTAAGGTTTGAGGTTTCTTTACCCTCTCCCACACAATGGAGAAGTTATATTGGCATATTCCACTGAGCAGGAAAAAAGTAAGATGAGAATCCTAGAACCATAAGCCGGTTGCCGTTTAAGCCATTGAGCCCAATTCCTTGCTTAGGGCAGAAATCCAAATTAAAACATCACAAAGAGAGGATTGTCCAGCCATCATTTAAACTTATCCAACAAGGAGAAACCCTCTCTGGGTAGTAGATTCCATCATCACCTCATCACACTACAGTACTCTTGTTATGAGAAAAAAAAAATAGGAATGAACTCATTATTTGCTCCAGGCCATTCAGATTTGAAAATAAGTTCTGGTCCTATTCTTCAACATCTTATCTCCAGTCCCCACTTCCCTGCATCAGATGCCTCACTTCTTCAGATTGATTGACTGATTATGTGTCATCAAGTAATTTTTGATTCCTAGGGGCCACATACAGTCAATAGATTTTCTCATGATAAGCTTTCCCTAACCTGTCCCAATGGTGTCTTTATCACCACTAAGTCCATCCACTTGTTGGTGGTCATCATGTCATGCAAGTTGAAGAGGAGATACAATTGATTGGATTTGGATATGTGCAGGTAGAGTCCTTGGAAACAGTGGTGTGGATCCCTTTCATCACTCATTCAGCAGGAGGAGTGAGTGAATGGGCAGGCAGCAATGCTTTGAAAGAAAGATGTCCATTGGGAGTAGGTTGCTCAACCCCCAGTCCAAAATCTAGAGTTTCAAGTTAATTAACATGAAAATATTAAACAGAAAGAGAATACGTGTATTGAAATTTGATTTTTTTATAATACATGTTGTTAGCCGCTCCGAGTCTCCGGAGAGGAGCGGCATACAAGACCGAATAAAATAAATAAATAAATAAATAAATAATGTTTGATCTGACTCTGAAATGAATTACTCCCGGGAAACAGCCTTCACCTTAAATAAGCTATAGGCCTAAAAAGCATAGAAGAAATAATAGTATCATATTTTTTTTAAATGAAACTTACTCCCCAAATGATAGTCATGGAAAATGAATAAATAAGTTTAAAAGCGCCTTCAACTATTTAGACTAGCTCTTAGTTGGTGGAAAGGCTTCGATTGCCCCAATGTGTCACTCAGAACTAATCTAGGAGAGAGCAGCCATGGTTACAAAAATAATGGACTTCCCTTCTCCTCCCCACCTCTAGCTCCTATATCCTTTCCCCCAAAGGACACTGTGCAAGCAACACAAAGAGCTTCGCTCACTCTCCCAGGCTCCCCTCCACACTGAAAGGAAATGCAGCAGACATTTAAATATTTCCAACCCAAACAAGGCATCCTGGACGATTCACCTCGCCAGTAACTTGTCCGCTTCTCTCTGTGCTACAAAGATCTTGAAAGAATTGTCACACTAGGCTGGGCTTTGCCTAATCAGTTACCTGGAGGAAGTTTCAGATCAAAACGGAAGAGACCCCCTTCATGTAGTTTGTATTCTTAGGCCTTGGGACTCTTTCTGATCCCACATCTGGAAACACAAACTGAGAATTGACTGAGTTGTGAAATTTGAAATTGTGAAAGGATAGGTTAGCTGTGCAAAGTTTCAGTGGGGAAACTCCTAAATGGAAGGCTATTGGCCACCTTATCATCACATTGTCTAAATGGTGTACAAATTGCAAGCAAAAAAACACCAGTGTCTAGCTTCATACATTGCGCTAACTCCCGTCTCTTTAACCATGTTTTGTTGAATAAGCCACAATAAGCTTGAAACAGGCCTTACACTGAAGCAAAAACTATAATTTAGAAATCACAAATGTTAGATTCACACAACATGCTAAATCAAAACCAGATCAATCCTATTAGCTGTTCAGAAGCATAAGTTGCCCATCATGTTTTTAGCCTAGAGTGTTGCATTAATCCTGCCTGTGAGGGTAACTTTACAGTTTTTTATTGCTGGAGAACAGCAATAAATGTTGGTTAAAATGCTGGATTAGAAACCAGGAGACCATGAGTTCTACTCCTGCCTTAGGTATGGAAGCCAGGTGAGTAACTTTCTACCAGTCTCTCTCTCTTTCTGCTTTAGGAAAACGGTACTGACAAACAAGTTCCAAAAATGTTATCGCTATCATAATTTCTTGGACCATAACGTAGCTGGCTTTAATTGGCCAGTGTAATGTATTAATCTAGCTATTATGGGTTAGAAGGATAAATTGTACAAACTCAGTATGTTCAAATAAGTTCTGAAGTGAAGAGGTGAACTCAGAATTATTCTGGTTACCCTACCACTTCCTCAAAATCAGAAATCCCATCAACCCAGGCATATCAAAGGCTGTTGAATTTTTTTCTCAACAGTGGATAGAATCTTCAATTAAGCAGAAATTCTAAAGCCACAAGCCCACCTTTGATGATGATGATAAAACAGCACAGCTTAATTACTCAATGATGTGAGCAATATACCTTATTTGCTACTTTTTCAAGACACTGATCTACAGATGACACTGACAATGGATAATTCGTGAGTGAGGAGTGGAGGGAATACAAATTGCTTTTTTTTTCTTTAGGAGGATGAAATTCAGAGGATTTTTTTCCATTACTCACTGATGATGATGCTATACTACGGTTCTATACTACACTCTTCCAAATGGAGGGTTCTCATATCTCTGTCACTTCCTATTGTTGTTGGCAGTCAGCTGTGTGCCTCTGATCTCCAGAGACTTCTGCAGTCTTTGGATAAACATTGACTCTTTTTTATGTAGAATATCTGTCCTCCTTAGACCAAGCCTACTGACTGATGGTCACGTTGCACATCTTACGATGGGACTAATATGACTTTGGATGAGTATTTTGAGAACACTGATTTCCATAGCCTTTTCCTCTCTTGAGTAGAAAAGTTTGGCCAAAGCCAAATAGTCCACTGATTTTAACTCATTTTAGTGTTAAAAAGTGACTTTTAATTTCTCCAAGGAAAGGCTGCATCTTCTCTACAGACTCAGGTTAATACAAAGCCTGGTGTTTATGATATGTTGGCAGTCCATCCAACTTCATGCTATGTTTTTTTAAAAAAAAAAATTCCCCCAAATACAGGATGTTCTTACTTTTCTAAGCATAACGTTTTTTAGAAAACCTGTCTGAATCCTTTCCTGGTAATTTTTCAGGCAGAACCGGAAACAGAGGAGTCAAGAACATTTGCAGAAATGAAGAGTAAAGTACAAATTCTCTCAGACGATGTCCTTAGATCCTTGAAGGCTGAGATGATGATATGAACGCAGAGAGAGTCTGGCAATTACAAAAAGGAACACTTTTAATTTTGTCAATTTGTTTTACAATATATTTAATACCTGGGTGTTATATTTTCAAAAAGTAGGAATTTAACAGAACAGAATAACAGAGTTGGAAGGGACCTTGGAGGTCATCTAGTCCAACCCCCTGCTCAAGCAGGACCCATACCATTCCAGAAAGTGGCTGTCCAGTCAAAGCCTCAAGTGATGGAGCACCCATAATTTCTGAATGCAAACGCTGTTAATTGTTCTCACGGTTAGGAAATTTCTTGTTAGTTCTAGATTGCTTCCCTCCTTGATTAATTTCCATCCATTGCTTCTTGTCGTGCCTTCTGGTGCTTTGGAAAATAGGTTGACTCTGTCTTCTTTGTGGCAGCCCCTCAGATATTGGAACACTGCTGTCATGTCACCCCTAGTCCTTCTTTTCACTAAAGTAGACATACCCAATTCTCGCAACCATTCTTCATATGTTTTAGCCTCCAGCCCCCTAATCATCTTTTTTTTTGGTCTTTTCTGCATTTTTTTCCAGAGTCTCAACATCTGTTTTTATAATAAGGTGACCAAAACTGAATGCAATATTCTAAGTGTGGAATTCACTCAACTGATCAGTTTTCACTTAACCACCTGAGCGAATGTCTTAGGTGGAGTCTAATACCCCTGGGGCATTTGTAGATCCTGACCCAAATATTTTCAGTCTCTTTCTATACTATTTTAAGATGGTGCTGCAGTATAAGCCACATCTTTCCCTCCCTCCCTCCCTCCCTCCTTTTGTTATTCAACAGAACTCAAAGTCTTGCGTGCAACTCCATGACTTTTGATTTGGCATCTTAGGGAATTAGGGGTGTGGGAATAGTTGTTCTATTGGTATCCAATATGAGCTAAAACTTTCCAACATAGTTGCACGGCTTACTGGCGCAACATACCTGTATATTGCCATGACAGAGGAAGCCAAAATTCTAAGCATGCCAAAGGTAGCACATTTATATAACCCTTGACCTTTCTGTCAGGAGTTAAAAACCTTTACAGAGGTTCAGCTCATCTAAATCAGGGCTTTTCAATCAGTGGTACGGGTACACCTGTGGTACATTGGCACCTGGCAGGTGATACGTGACCATCCTAGAAAAGTGGTAGTGGGGGAGGGGAATGAGCTGAACCGGTGGCAGCACCGCACAAGCCTGAGCGAGAGATGGCTGGAGCTGCAGGGCTCTCAGGGCTCAGCGGAAGCACCAGGATCAGTGCCGCTTTCCAGCTGATCGGCGCTTCTTCGGGACTGTCAGGGCTCAGTGGAAGTGCCAGGATCAGCGCCAGGCTCCAGCTGAAGAAGCACCAATCAGCTGGAATGTTGCAGCATCTCCAGGGTCTTGTGATTTACATTCAGATGCTTGGCAACTGATTCATATTTATGACAGTCACAGTGTCCCAGGGTCATGTGAAGTGACCAAAACCTGCTGCAACCACCCAGCAGATGGGGGGGAATAAAAACCAAACACCCCCCTATCCCACCCCTGCTGCCAATCCTCAACAGAAATTCTCACAACAATGAAAACCTCGGACAGGACGAAGAGCGCCGCCGGGTGGGCAGGCAGGTGTCTTGCTCAGCTGTGGCTTGGGGGGCACTTTTTTTAGTGCCATTGTAACTTCAGACAGTCACTAAGTGAACTGTTTTAAGTCGAGGACTACCTGTACTTTATCACTTTTTTCCTTTTTTGGGGGGGTCATCAACTTTTTGACGTCTTGCTAGGCGACTGGTGGTACTCGGATGTTGCCATATCTTAAAAATAGTACAATGGGTGAAAAGGTTGAAAAGCC
This sequence comes from Bothrops alternatus, assembly GCA_034064705.1. Classification (NCBI taxonomy): domain Eukaryota; kingdom Metazoa; phylum Chordata; class Lepidosauria; order Squamata; family Viperidae; genus Bothrops; species Bothrops alternatus. The sequence goes on from JARGCV010000001.1 coordinate 16,442,384, forward strand.
TTGATCTAAATGTTATTAACGTCTTTGGAAAGCCTCGCCTAAGCCCCTGTAGCTTACCAGAAGAGGGTGCTGCTGGACCATACTCTGCTGTGGTTAATTCAATTCAGATCTGAGATGCGAAACAAAATTCAAATCAAATCAAATCAAGATTGGATTCTCCGGAATAGGGCGGCATAGAAATTAAATAAATAAATAAATAAAAAATATTTTGTAAAATGTGAACCTAGGGCATAAGCTGGATGTGTGGCAGCTGGAGCAGAAAGAGAAAGGGGAAAGGAGAAGGCCCTGGCATGGGCTTGGGTTCAATGGAAGTTACTCCAGTTTCTCTCAGACTCACCCCAAACAGTCCGTGGCCAGGGATGTTGGAACTGAGAATTCTATAGCATCTGTTGGGCTACAGCTTACCCCTCCACACATGCACGCACGCGCACACACACAGATACACACCCTTACACACACACACACCCTTACACATACAACATGCTATGCATTTCTAGGGTAGCAGCCTGAAATGAAATAACCCAATCGGGAGAAGGTTAAGAAAAAAGAAAACAGGAGAACAGACATGAAGTATCTGAGCAAGTAACCCATCCTGTATTCAAGGGTATGTGTACATGTGTGCTTGTGTGGAGTGTGTGTGTGTGTGTGCATGCGCGCGTGTGGGATGTGTGTGTATGTGTGATGTCCTGCCTCATTCTGGCTTCTTTTATCCTCTCTATTTGAAGTTTCCTCTCGGCTTCAGATCTCTTGCATGGCAGAATGGCTCCCTGTGGTTTTTCTACAAAGCTTTTGCAGGTGCCCATTTTTTTTTCATATCCTGCTTGCAAATGCTCCTTGTTTTCTCCCACCCTGCCCTGGACTTCCTCAACTCCAGGTCTTGCTCTTTTGGCTTTGTGTTGTCTCCAAAATGCTGGTTTCCCCCAAAGCGGAAGTGTTACTTTTAGGTGACTATTTCAGACAGCGCAAAACAGGCTTTCCTGGCTTGGCTGGCTCTAGATGTGCTAACCAGAAGTTCCCCACAATTCCCAGCCAATATTGTCCATGCAAGTTGGGGATTATGGGAATTGCAGCCCCACACACCTAGGGGGACAACAGGTCAGAGTGGGCTGAAATCCACCAATGCCACATGATGTCTATGCTCATTCCTGTCCTGTGTGAAACATTGTAGGAATAATTGCATATTTTCCACTTTATTACTGCTTATCGTGATTTTTGCTTCTTTTCAACAGCGCTCCATGTCATGGTGACTTGTGTGATTAATGCTACCCTGACACAACGTTAAACAATGGCTTTATGTCCCTGGGAAGAGAACAGAATACATAAAATCAGAGAAGGGACAAGGAAGAGGAGAGAGAAAGTACTCAGAAGCAAAACACATCTGCAAATTAAAACACTCTTAATAATTGACCTGATTTGGTGGCAAAATTAAAGTCTCCCCAAACATAAGTGTGCTATAGTACCAATATACATTCTCATCTAAATCAAGAAGATGCTTATTTCACAAATCATCTCTAATAGAATGATGAGCTGAAAACTCTTTCAGATGTCTTATCAAATTCAAGGCTTGGCAAATTCTTCCAGACCACTCCAAATTCTTTTTAATCACAGCACCAGCATCATAAAACTTTCAAAGAACCTCTGGGCTCCTGTTCAAAAATATGTTGGCCAGGCCTCTATTTACTCTTTTCCTGGTTTTGTTTCTCTCAAATGGCTTCGTAACACAAATAAAGCTTGGGTGTTCCTATTAGTGAAAGGCTATAGTTCATGGAACTGTATGCTGACAATGCTGGTAAAATCTATTTCTGTTTTGAGTTCAAGATGCACGCTCTCCCCTTACTGCCTTCCAAACTTACAGTTCCTCCATGTATCTAGAGGGCAGGCTGTTCCTCAGAAGCTGTAGGGGCAAATGATTGGGGAGGTGGTTGTTTTTTAAGGTGGTCTTCTGGGCTCCTTTATTCAGAGTCCTGAAGAGATGTTATGCAGGAGTCTAGCTCAAGCATTATTTGATGGTTCTTTCTGCTGTCTAGAATGGCATCACTCTGAATGCCTTAATCTAATGTGTTAGGCCAATGGTGACGAACCTATGGCATGCGTGCCAGAGGCAGCACTCAAAGCCCTCTCTGTGGGCACACGTGCCATTGCCCCAGCCTTGCCTCCCCCCCTGTGACCCCCTCCTCAACAGCAGTCCTCCTGGAGGAGAGTCGCCCCCGAGTGTGGCCCATGCGGAGCAGCGCAGCCAAGAACATGGCAGCCAGGCAGAGTAGATAAGAATCTGGCCTCATGCCCCATTGTGCACAGTTGATGCTGCGAGGCGTGGGCAGAGAGTGTGGCCACCATGGCACTGCTGGGCTGCCTGGGTGATCTGCAGCAGGCTCTGGAGGCGGTGAGTGGCCCTGCGGGCAAACGGGGTGGGGGCGGGGCAGGGGGTGGAGCAGGGGCAGGGCCAGTTTTTGGGCACTCGGTCTCTAAAAGGTTCGCCATCACTGTATTAGGCTGAAGGCTCACAACCAAAAAACCCCCTGAAAGATTTAAACTAGACAAGAAGAGCTATGGGTTTGACTCTGTTAAAAATGAATTGGAAACCCCATTGTGTGGTAGTGATGAATATATAATTGCTAGGGTCTACAAAATGTTATCGAGTTTGAATTTGGAAAGTGGATACGTAAAGAAGTGTATGATTCAGTGGGCAAGGAACTTTCTATAGAATATAAAACTTGAACAATGGGAGAACATATGGACGAAAGGATTACAATTTACATTAAATTACCATTTAAAAGAAAATTTTACAAGATGATGTATCATTGGTATTTAACACCAGATAAGCTATCAAAAATTATAAAGGTATTTCAAATGAATGCTGGAAATGAGAATGTAAAGAAGGGACTTTTTATCATTTATGGTGGGCGTGTGATAAAACAAAGGAATATTGGAATAGGATTCATATTCTAATACAAAAGATTATCAAAGTGAACATAAAGATAAAAGCAGAATCTTTTCTCTTGGGTTTAATGGAAAAAGACTTGGAAAAAATATTTGGAACGTTGATGTTATTATATATGTTGACGGCAGCAAGACTATTCTATGCACAAAAATGGAAGGACACTTTAATCCCCACAAAGGACGAATGGTTGCAAAAGATGATGGAGTTAGCAGAGATGCCTAAATTCACTGTTTTGATAAAGAAAGACAAGTAATTTTGTTTCTACATGGAAACCGCTTCTGGAATTTGTGGTTGAGGTGAAAAAAAAATGAAACTTTGATTTTGTGTTTTACTGATTAGCTAGATCTGTTGTTATAGAAGTGGCTAGTTTATACTGTTGTGTAAAAGTAAAAAGTTGAGGTTTGATGTTATTTCTTATTCTATTGCATCAAAGGGAGTCGGAAGTCATTGCCTTTTGTTCCCCTTCTTCTCTACACTTTTCCCTTTTCCCTTTTCCCTTTCCCACTTTTCCTATTATTTGCTTTCGTATTTTTGAATTTTATATTATAAACTAATAAAAAACAACGTATTATCACACAATCAAAAAAAGATTAAGGTGCCGCTGTGTCCAGCTTGCAGCGTTCATTAAACATCAAAGCAGGACATATGTTACTTTTAGAATTGCCAATATAAGCTGCGAACTTTCATTTTTGTGATCCCTGGTCTCCTCACCCTGTATTTTTACTATGGACAGTCCAGGTATTCTCAGGAATGCCTTACTATGATTATGTCTTCGGATTTCCGTAGCAGTTTGTATTTCGCAAAAGGCTTAAAAATCCCTTCCTGCTTCCTGTTACAATTTGAGATGAAACACAGTTAGTCCCATTTTGCAGATAACAGTATCATGTAACCACTTTGCACATTGACAAATACTGAATGACAATAAGATTTAAGGCAGTTAGAAGATTTAAATATCTGTCCCCCAGATCTATGTTCTGCTCTGGACTCTAAACATATTGGAGTAATTCATTAGAATCCCATTTTAAATGCAATCACTTGGACCTATTAATGTCCAGATCATTGGGGGATGACAAACTTTGGAAATCAGCCTCCTCCCAATGCTTTGCTTTAGACTTAAACCAAGGTTTTATGAACGTACATCTTTAGATTTAAGCCTTTGCTTCAAAGAAGATTTAGAGTGGAAATCACCAGCTGAAGCAATGTTGCAATTGTTAGTTACACTAGGACGGTACAGCAGATATTAGTGTTTCCCCGAAAGTAAGACAGTGTCTTTCTTTCTTTTTATCCCCAAAAGCCCCACTATGTCTTACTTTCAGGGTATGTCTTATATTGGAAAAAACCGTATGGAGGGGGGGCGGCGCGGAAGTGGGCAGGAGGCGGCGCTCATTTGGATCAGACGGAGGCGGCAGACGCGGTGACGTATGGAGGGTGGACGGCGCGGAAGTGAGAGGGAGGCGGCAATACCCCCGTGTTTCCCCAAAAGTAAGACATATGTCTTACTTTCGAGGTATGGCTTATATTAGCCGGCCCCCCCAGAAACCCCGATACGTCTTACAATCGGGGGTGTCTTACAATCGGGGAAACGCGTAGTCTTGCAAAGGGACAACTAATTTTAATTTTAGCTTTAATTTTACTTAATAAGTACATTTTATTACGATTGAGGAGTGAGTGCTTCTCACAGCATTTACTTTCACTTCAAGTTTTAATTTCGAATTGGATTTTGAACCTTCAGCAATTACCTAATCAGGTTCAGGAGGCCCTTATTAGTCTGAAATCATATCCTTTTTCTGCCCATGTAGTCCCTAAATGGCCATGGACAGATTGCAATCTCTTAGCTTCATTGCCCACTTTTGGCATGAAAACAGAAGATGACTAACTGTGGGGTAGGAGGGTGCAGGAAAGATATGCAGTTGAATACAATGAAAGCCCAGCCCTGATTTACATGCACTGCACATATTGTGCAGCTTTGATCAGGTTGTGTTGGTTGCCATCTTTATTTTTGCAGACAACACTTTTGCAGGCCCTCCTAACTAGCAGGTAGCTTTGAACCAACCTTGCCTGCTTGTGCTCACTCAGTAACAGGTACCCAGAGAGTCAGATTAACTCACCCACTTGTATCTCAAGACCTCCAGTGTGTACATGCAGATTAGGTATGGATGATCTGCCAATTTCTGTTCTCCCATATTTGAATTATTTATAGCTTGTTCTCTCTATCTGGTTGACAAAGACACCTGCACACTGCAGTCAGGTTTTTATCCAGAAGTGAACTGTTGTTCCTTTCAAGAACTACAATTATTTACATCCAGGAGGGACTCCCCCCCCATTGTATTTTCCAGTGAGATATGGTTAAAAAGGAAGACATGCGCTAGAAAACAAGAGGTCATAATATCCTTCTTCAGCATTACCAAACTGCTTGAATACAGAGGAATTCAAATCTAGGCTTTTAAAGTCTAAAGTGTTCAAAGCCATTATTTCAGTGAATGAACCTTCCAGCATTGTTTTCTCCGACAGATTTTTTTTTTAAATGAAACTGCCCTCTGTCTTTTTTTTTTTCCTGAATTTTTTTTTTGTCCCTTTGCTTATTAGGAAAAAAACTGAATCAAACTTTTGGCTACACCTTCTTTGGAAATCTTTATCTTTTTATTTCACATACAATTGTTCTTGCTTAGTAGCAATAGACTGTACCTGGAAGTTCTGTTTCCTTTTCTTTGAGTTTTTCATTTGGTGACTAGAATCTGACTTCTGCCTGTGTGGGAAGCTAGGTATTCCCTGCTATAGCTTTCTCTTTCTTTACTAAGACTCAACTTCTTGGTTGTGTGAGGATAGAATTCTCTGCTTTTGAAGAAAAGTGCTCACACATCTTCTTCCCAACAGCAGTAGCCAGTCTGAACCCTATTTGTCACTAATCTCAAATCTCAGTAATCTCAAAAAAAGTAGCAGCCTATAGCAGTGGTGGCGAACCTATGGCCCATGTGCCAGGGGCAGCACTCACACCCCAGCCCTGCCTCCCCCCGCAGACCCATCCTCACCAGAAGCCCCCCCAGAGGAAAGTCACCCCCGAGTGCGGCCCACATGGAGCAGCACAGCCAAGGACATGGCAGCTGGGCAGCGGGAACAAGGTTCCCCCCTCACACCCCGTCGTGTGCAGATGATTCTGTGGGACGCGGGTGGAGGGCGTGGCCACCATGGCACTGCTGGGCCACCTGGGCAATCTGCGGTGGGCCATGGAGGCGGTAGGTGGCCCTGCGAGCAGGTGGGTGGCAGGAGCGTGGTGGGTGGGGCGGGGCGGGGGAGCAGGGAGGGCAGGGCTGGTTTTTGGGCACTCGTCTCTAAAAGGTTTGCCATCACTGGCCTATAGATTGTCACAAACAGTTCTCCATCCATCTATCCATCCTTCTTATATCTGTATCGCCAAATCAACATAGACCTGCAGGAGTTTACAAAAGCAGGCACATTTGTAGGAGCAGCTTAAGCCAATAAACAGTTCAAGGATCCACAGTAAGTATGCCTCACATTAAAAACAACCAATTACTAATGACAGAAATGCAAAAATGATCTAGTTACAGAAATACACATTAATAACATAAAATCGTAGCAAAATTGAATTCCAAAATAATAAATAATAGAAACAATGAAAGTAAATATGGCAATAATAAACTATTCCCCAAACACTGTTTGAAAGAATGCCTTCTTAAATGGCTTCTGTAATGTTGGAAGAGATGATACAGGTCTTATTTCTCAAGGAAGGCTATTCCAGAAGACTGGCGCATTCACTGAGAAATAATACTTTTTGGCCTCCATTCCTTTTATTTTTATTTTATTTTATTATTTTATTATTTTATTATTTTATTTATTTTATTTTATTTTATTTTATTTTATTTTATTTTATTTTATTTTATTTTATTTTATTTTATTTTATTTTATTTTATTTTATTTTATTTTATTTTATTTTACTTTATTTTATTTATTATTTTATTTATTATTTTATTTTATTTATTATTTTATTTTATTATTTTATTTTATTTTATTTTATTATTTTATTTTACTTTTTATTTTATTTTATTTTATTTTTTATTTTATTTTATTTTTTATTTTATTTTATATTTTATCATTTTATTTTATTTTATTTTTTATTTTTTATTTTTTTATTTTTTTTATTTTTTTATTTTATTTTATTTTATTTTATTTTATTTTATTTTATTTTATTTTATTTTATTTTATTTTATTTTATTTTATTTTATTTTATTTTATTTTATTATTTATTTTATTTTATTTTATTTTATTTTATTTTATTTTATTTATTTTATTTTTTATTATTTTATTTTAATTTTAATTTTAATTTTAATTTTAATTTTAATTTTAATTTTAATTTTAATTTTAATTTTAATTTTAATTTTAATTTTAATTTTAATTTTAATTTTAATTTTAATTTTAATTTTAATTTTAATTTTAATTTTAATTTATTTTTTATGAAAGTGCAGTATAATAAAAAGCTCCTCTGAGGAAGAACACACTAGGCTGGCCATTTCAAGCAGGAGGAAATAGTCCTACAGGTACCTAAGTCTCAAGTCAAATCAAATCAACACTTTGAATTTCACCTGGAAGCTTACTGGCCACCAAACCTAGGGCCCAAAGCACATGGTAAGTGAATGAAGGACTACATTTTGCACTAACTGCAGTTTTAGTATGTCTTCAAAGGTAGCTGCAGAATTGATGATGAGGTCACAAGTCATTGTAGTAAGATCCTTGTAATCCAGGTAAAGTCCCAGCTAGTGGCACTATGCAAATTTTAAAGAAGGGAGATGGGAGATACATAGATTCTGGGTTACCCCATATATGAGGAGCCTTAGAGTTTACTTCTCCTCCCCAAAGGCCTTCAACTAGAATCTCCTACTCTACTATGGAAGTCAACTTGCAAAGAGTGTCTTGAGAAAAGAACAATTGAAGAGAAAATAGATGCCAGGATAGGATAAATAAAACTGAATGTGAAGACAAAGAACTCCTAATGCTAAAAAAGTTCAGTGCTTAATATCTTGATGACCTTCTTATGATGCTTTATTATGAGTTTTAACGACAGTTTTAACTTTTAACAGACAGGATTTTGGATGACAATGTTAAGGTGCAGGAATCCATCCCAAATACAAATAGGATTTTCTGTCCACCTCTCCATCCCCAGGTTTTTTGTGTTGGAAGGACAGGCAGAATTGGAAGATGCTTTTTTCCCCTTAAAGTTTGCTTTAAAAAAAAAAAAGTTAACTGCTTTCATTTTGCCCTAAACCAGGGGTCTTCAAACTTGGCCCTTTTATGACTTGTGGACTTCAACTCCCAGAATTCCTCAGCCAGGGACGCTGGCTGAGGAATTCTGGGAGTTGAAGTCCACAAGTCATAAAAGGGCCAAGTTTGAAGACTCCTGCCCTAAACAGTAAAACAGCAAAAGTTGTTGTTTTGTAGAGATTTCTTGTGACCTTAGGACAAGATTTCCATCCGTAAGCATAGTAGGATTTAGTTTGGCCCATGCAGCCATAGGATTATGTTATCATTCCCATTTTACAGCAGAAATTTTCAAAAAGCTTGCTGACCCTCAGAGGTGGCTGGGTGGGTTTTGAGTTTCAGGAAAACCCTTTTGTTCTGCCTAATCACAATTTCCACCTAGAGTGAAAGTTTGTTCCTATTTAAAACGAGTTGGCTCCGTCTCAGTGGTATTTTTTTAAAAAATCAATTGACTAATCAGAAAACAGAATAATTGTTCTTGGCTGAAAAGAAATCCCAAATTAGAAGGGACTCTCTCTGTGGTTCTGGCTGTTTAATTGAAACTTTGTTAAACTGCATATTTTTTTGATGGCATAAAGATGCTGTGCGAAGTTTATTTCCATGTCGTTGTGTCTGTATGTACTGATCCGAGAACCAGATTTTTTAATGAAGTTGTGTCTCTGTTTCAATATTAAAGAGTGAGCTGGGTGAATACATTTCAATCTACTTGTAATTGAAAACATCTCCACTGGAACTCATTTACTGAAGGAAAGGCTGTATAAAGGTCTGGGATAAATCAACAAGTAAATAATAACTTTGACACCAGCAGTATCTGCCAGTCCTTCTAGCATTCTTTAATAAAAAGAGCACTAAACTCATGTATAAAATGAGCTTGCGTAATGCCAAGGAACTTTTTGAAGTCCTGGCCAGGCATTACACAGCAGGCATGTCAGTAGGAGCCAGGTGTTAGATTTCTCCGGCAGCTTAAGCCAAAATGGTCCTGGAAGGCAATGCCCACAATTAGAATGGGACCTTGTCTGGAGCAGCCTTAAACAGCTAACAAGAGCTGGGACTCTTCCTTGCTGTGTTATCGCCAACATAGTCAGTGAGGCATTATAGCAGCGGTCCCCAACCCGTGGTCTGTGGACCAGTACCGGGCTGCGGCATGCCAGCAACCAGTCTGCACATACAAGCAAAGCCCTATTCGCGAGAGGCAAGCAGCACACAAAACCACGCGCCCTCTAGTCCGTGGAAAAACCTCTCTCCATGGAACCGGTCCCTGGTGTCCAAAAGGTTGGGGACCTCTGCGTTATAGAACGTTCGGAGGTCATTACTTGTAACAGGAAAAGAAGGAAAGCATTAAAACTAGAGCCACTAAAGAGGGCTTTTAAGCTTTTTCTATATATGAGCTGGGGAGGTCAAGAGCACACGCCCTCTGGATATGGTGAGCAGGACATTTTCATACCACAGTTAGCAGGACAGGAAGACTTGTCCTTAGTTTTGGAGGCAGCCATATCTTAGTATAGATATGCCCTCGATTTACGATCGCAATTGAGCCTAAAATTTCTGTTGCTAAGTGAGACATTTGTTAAATGAATTTTGCCTCATTTTATGATTTTTTTTTCTTGCCACAGTTGTTCAGCGAATTACCGCAGTTGTTAAGTTAGTAACTGTTGTGAGTGTCCCTAGACCAGCTTGGGAAGTGTCAGAGGATGAGGATGAGCAGCCAGGCCCCTCTGGGTGTTTTCCTCTCCCGGCAGCCGAGGAAGAGCAGCCAGGCCCCTCTGGGTATTTTCCCCTCCCGGCAGCTGAGACAGACAGGGAGGAGATTTACAGGCAGTCTGGGTCAGATTCACAAAGTGAGGGGTCAGATTTGGATCAAGAAGATAGATGGCTTGATCCGAGATTCCGAAGGTTTGATAAGCGAAGGTGTCAGTTAAGTGGAAAAAGGAAGTAATGGGGGGAAGTGACGTATCGGAAACTATATTAGAAGGGAAAAGAGAGACTACGCCTTTGTCACGAGCAACGTTAATCAAGGAGTAGCCTGATATCTGGAGCAGTGCGTTTGAACTCAGTCTTCTGATGTTTTGGAAATCTACGGAAGAATAATGAGGTCTTGGACAATGTGATAAAGAAAGAGTGAGTTAATTGGAAGGTGTGGGAAGAGCATGTTTCAATCTAAATGTAAATAAATGAGACTTGGCCGTTCCTGCCAGCAAAATGCCAGCAGCGTGCTTTGAAGTGAATCCTTTTGAAATGTGTTAAATAAACCTCTTAAAGACATATTTATGTTGATTTTAATAAGCTGAGAGGGGCCAGACATAACAGATTGCTCGTGACCCAAAAGCAGAAAGGACGAAAAATTAGTCCGAGCTTTCAGTGACATCATGGAGCAGCTGCTCGCAGATAATCCGGCTTTGTATCAATTAGTTCAAGCTCTCCAGCAACAAATTGGCGATTTGCAACAGCAGATTCAGCAAGGTGCAGGAGTCCCAGCCCCAGCTCCACCCCCCGCACCCAGACAAAGTAGATGTTATTTAGCATTGCCTGATAAGTTTACTGGAGAGCGTAGTAAATTTCCAGCTTTTTTAAATCAATGCAAAACATTCATTGCTTCAACTCCAGCAGATTTCCAGCTTGATGAAACTAAAGTGGCTTTCATTTTAAGTTTACTCTCTGGTCCAGCTGCTGATTGGTCGTCTCCTCTGATAGACGGACCAGATCCTGTTCTGCGCAATTATGCAGGATTCTGCCAGCTGATGGAAAGAGAATTTGCTGACCCCCTTTGTAGACAAAATGCCCCCAGGCGGATACGAGAGCTACGTCAAGGATCGCGCTGCGTAGCGGAATATATATCAGATTTTCGCCGCCTAGCTCAAGAAATTAATTGGAATGATGAGGCTCTCATGGAAATTTTTCAAGATGGGCTGTCTTCCCAGATCTTGAATGGATTGAGACATACTGTAATACCCGCGACCCTGGATGCATTATACCAACATTGTTTGGCTATTGAGGCGCAAACGCAAGCCACGGATGCCCGCCTGGTCAAACAGATGGTTCCAGTCACCGGAAGTGCCAAGCCAATTCCTGCACCACGCAGAGGATTCCAGACCCTACCTATCACTCCACCCATCCCGGCACCCAGACGTATTTTCCAACCATTGCCGGCTTACACTGAGAGGCGTCCTGTACCCATGGCCAGAGATGAGCCCATGGATCTTGGTGCAGCCAGATCTCGCTTGACCGAGACTGAGAAGGAAAGACGGAGAGCTGAGGGATTGTGCCTGTACTGTGGAGAGATGGGTCACTTCGTCATGGCCTGCCCCCAGAAACGACGGGGTACGACAGGTCCTACTCCTGTTCCAGCTCGGCCTCCCACTCAGCAGTTTCAAGCCACCTTGCCGGGAAACGGCCAGAGCCCGGCCTAATGGAAACGTTGGGTCGGGCAGGCGCCAAACCCAGTCCCAGTTCCGCAGACGAAGACCCCGGTCTCCGAGACATCTGATCCTAGCAACCAATATACTTCTGGGAAATCATGCCCAGGGCATTCCGGCACACGCCTTGTTGGATTCCGGAGCCACCACTAATTTCATGGATGAAGCTTTCGCTTGTCAGCATGCCATACCTTTGTGCTCTGTGAAGCCGCCTATGTTGGTTGAGACAATTGATGGTCGTGAATTGTTGTCTGGACCGATCAAGTTCATGACCCAGCCCATACGCCTGGTCATAGGACAACATGAAGAAGCCATCCAATTCTATATTACCAAGGGACTTCATTTCCCCGTAGTTCTCGGCCTAGCCTGGTTGAGAACCCATGATCCTTGTGTGGTGTGGTCCCAGAACTTTGTTTCATTTCCCAGTTTGCAATGCGTAGACCACGTACGCCAAGTTTGCGCAGCCCAGCTACCATCCCACCCTGACATCACCTTGCCGGCCGACCTAGCGGACTTTGCAGATATATTCAGTGAGAAAGAGGCAGACCAATTGCCTCCGCATAGACCATATGACTGTGCCATTGATTTGCTGCCACATGCCAAACTTCCAGGGGGACGCCTTTACTCCATGTCAGAACCCGAGTTGGCCGCATTAAAAGACTTTGTGGACAAAAACCTGGCCAGGGGTTTCATTCATCCCTCTTCCTCGCCTTTGTCAGCACCTGTGTTATTCGTGAAGAAGAAAACCGGAGATTTACGCCTATGCTGTGACTATCGCAAGCTCAATGCCATCACGGTGCGCAACCGGTACCCTCTGCCTTTGATTCCTGATCTCATGGATCGTCTCCGATCAGCGACCATCTTCACCAAGATAGATCTACGGGGTGCTTACAACCTGGTTCGCATCAGAGAGGGGGACGAGTGGAAAACCGCGTTTGGGACCAGGTATGGTCATTTTGAGTATACCGTCATGCCCTTTGGACTCACCAATGCACCGGCCGTCTTTCAACATTTCATGAATGACATCTTCCGGGATTTATTAGATCAATTTGTGGTGGTTTACCTCGATGACATCCTGATTTACTCCCCGTCACGAGCAACTCATCTCCAGCATCTCCGGCAAGTTCTGCAACACTTGAGAGAGCATCACCTTTACGCCAAGTTAGAGAAATGTCAATTCTATCAAACCACCATTGAGTTTCTGGGACATGTGATTTCTCCACAAGGCATCGCCATGGATCCTGGCAAGGTTGAGGCCTTGCAAACCTGGCAACCACCGTGTAAAGCAAAAGATGTCCAAAGACTTTTGGGATTTGCGAACTATTACAGGATATTCATTCCGAGATTTTCTACCTTGACTGCGCCCCTTACTTGACTGTTACGGAAAGGCATTAATTTCCGGTGGGGCGATGCCGAGCAACAGGCGTTTCAGACCCTCAAAAAGGCTTTTGTTCAGGAACCCATTCTCAAGTATCCAGATCCTTGTCGTCCCTTTGTAGTGGAGGCCGACGCCTCAGATGTTGCTGTAGGGGCCGTGCTTCTTCAAACACGCCAAGATGGCGGCACCCTGTTCCCGTGTGCTTATTACTCCAGGAAACTGAGTCCCTCCGAACGCCATTATACCATTTTGGAAAAGGAGCTATTGGCCATCAAGACTGCTTTTGAGACCTGGAGACACCACCTGGAAGGAGCCCGTTACCAAGTTGAAGTTCGGACTGACCATAAAAACTTGGAATATCTGCAATCTGCCAGAAAATTGAATCAACGTCAGATCCGTTGGTCTTTGTTCTTCGCTCGATTCAACTTCAAAGTCACCTACATTCCGAAAGGGTACAACAAAAGAGCAGATGCCTTGTCCCGTAAACCTGAGTATCTACAGATCAAGGACCCCTTGCCGCTTCGAACCATTCTGCCTATCGAATCGATCGCAGCCGTGCGCGATCCGGTAGATCTACGACGACAGATTCGGGAAGCGCAACAACTAGATGACTTTGCGGCACAGAAGAGGCAAGAGGTGGGTCCCGACTCACCTTGGACCTTGTCCGAGGGTCTATTACGCTTCCGCAACCTATTATATGTTCCAGCAGGCCCACTCCGTGGTCTCATCCTGAATCAATGCCATGATAACCCTGCGGCAGGTCATTTTGGTTTCTTTAAGACTCTCCACTTGGTGTCTCGGACTTTTTGGTGGCCCAGATTTCGCCATGATGTTCAGTCTTATGTGAATTCCTGTGTACGGTGCCGTCAGGCAAAACATGCCACAGGAGCCCCTCCGGGATTATTACAGCCTTTGCCCACACCGGAGAGACCCTGGGGGGCTATTTCCATGGACTTCTTGACTTGTTTACCTGTTTCTGCCGGCTACACCGTTGTCTTTGTAGTGGTGGACATGTTAACCAAGATGGCACATTTCATTCCTTGCCGAAGAATACCGACAGCCAAGGTCACTGCTCAGCTGTTCATTCAACATATCTTCCGGCTACACGGTTTGCCTGACAAAATAGTGTCCGACCGAGGAACCCAGTTCACCTCGGAGTTCTGGAGAGAACTCATGTCTGCGCTTCAAGTCCAAGTTAATCTAGCCTCCACGCATCACCCAGAGACTGATGGGGGTACAGAGAAAGTGATTGGCATCCTGGAGCAGTATTTGCGTTGTTTCATCAACGACCAACAGAACGATTGGTCCAAATATCTCTCCGTGGCCGAATTCGCTTTCAACAACTCTCAGCACACTTCCACTCAGACCACTCCGTTTTTTGCCAACTACGGCTATCATCCCAGATTTTTCCCGCTCACGCACCTTGATTCTCCAGTTCCAGTTGCAGAGGACTATTTAACCGAACTCCAGTCAGTCCAAGAGATGGTTAAGCACCATTTGACTAAGGCCAAGGAAGACTACAAGAGGGTTGCAGACCGCTCTCGTCGCGACACGCCGCCGTTAACGGTTGGGGATCGGGTTTGGCTCTCCACCAAGTACTTGTTTCCAGGGAGAATTCACCGCAAGCTTGATCAACGTTTCCTGGGTCCTTTTCCTGTGGAGACGGTCATCAATCCGGTGACCTATCGGTTGACTTTGCCTAGGTCTCTTCGTGTACATCCCGTGTTTCATCGCTCCTTGCTTGTTCCTGTCAACCCTGATTCTCCGCTTCGACCTCCTGATCCGGGCCCGACAGCTCGCCGTGCTCACGTTCCCGTTTCCCGGTTGGACGTGTCCGGCATCCGAGATTCCCGATGGCTCAACGACCGCTTCCAATATTTGGTTGATTGGACCGGGGGTAGGCCAGCCGCTGGCTGTTGGGTAGATGCTCGTGATATTGGGGCTCCTCAGTTAATTTGGGATTTTCATACTGCGTTTCCCTACAAACCACATCCCCTGCGACGGACCCAGGGGGAGGGGCCTGCGGGGGGGGATAGTGTTGTGAGTGTCCCTAGACCAGCTTGGGAAGTGTCAGAGGATGAGGATGAGCAGCCAGGCCCCTCTGGGTGTTTTCCTCTCCCGGCAGCCGAGGAAGAGCAGCCAGGCCCCTCTGGGTATTTTCCCCTCCCGGCAGCTGAGACAGACAGGGAGGAGATTTACAGGCAGTCTGGGTCAGATTCGCAAAGTGAGGGGTCAGATTTGGATCAAGAAGATAGATGGCTTGATTCGAGATTCCGAAGGTTTGATAAGCAAAGGTGTCAGTTAAGTGGAAAAAGGAAGTAATGGGGGGAAGTGACGTATCGGAAACTATATTAGAAGGGAAAAGAGAGACTACGCCTTTGTCACGAGCAACGTTAATCAAGGAGTAGCCTGATATCTGGAGCAGTGCGTTTGAACTCAGTCTTCTGATGTTTTGGAAATCTACGGAAGAATAATGAGGTCTTGGACAATGTGATAAAGAAAGAGTGAGTTAATTGGAAGGTGTGGGAAGAGCATGTTTCAATCTAAATGTAAATAAATGAGACTTGGCCGTTCCTGCCAGCAAAATGCCAGCAGCGTGCTTTGAAGTGAATCCTTTTGAAATGTGTTAAATAAACCTCTTAAAGACATATTTATGTTGATTTTAATAAGCTGAGAGGGGCCAGACATAACAGTAACACACGGTTGTTAAAATGAATCTGGCTTCCCCATTGACTTTGCTTGTGGCCCATCCCCCCAAGACACTACAATTGTCATAAATCGTCATGTGAGGTTTGATCACGTAGCCGTGGGGATGGTCTTAAGCATGAAAAACGGTCATAAGTCACGGTCTTAAGCAATGGTCTTAAGCGTGAAAAAGTCATAAGTCATAAGTCACATTTTCCAGGGTCATTGCAACTTTGAATGGTCCCTAAATGAACTGTTGTAAGTTGAGGACTACCTGTAGCTATTCACACAGGTCTCGGTGTACGCTATAAAGGAGGAGGGGACAAAGGGGGCCTTTCCCTTCTTGTTACAACATAGTTGTTAAATAGGTGGCCCTGCTCCCCAAAGACAGCGCATTCGGATTGAGAGTTGAGAATTTCATACAGGGCCTTCTTTCTACCCTCACCCCATTCCCAACCCATGCCTCTTACCCCTTGGGGTTAACCTTATGCCTTTTCCCGGTTTTGGTTTTAATCTGCCCAGCAGCCTCTGATGTTCCTGTTGGTGATTGTAACATTGTCCTGACGATCTCACACAGTCTTGTATCATTACTTCACCTCCTAGATGAAAAGATGTATTGGCTGTTTTTAAACTGACAGGCCAGTCCGGCCTCTGCAATATAGTATCTATGACTTATGCAACCTTTTTTTGTGACGGTTTGGTTAGTGATTGATCTCTAGGTGTTTATCCTGATTTCGGTGTACCTAAAGACTATGTCCCTTTCCCTCTGGGCCAGCGGTAGGCAACCTTGGCTCTTTTATGACTCGTGGACTTCAACTCCCAGAATTCCTGAGCCAGCCATGCTGAGGGGAAAGGAAGAGGTTTCCAAGCTGAGCCATGCTGGCTCAGGAATTCTGGGAGTTGAAGTCCACGAGTCATAAAAGAGCCAAGGTTGCCTACCCCTGCTCTGGGCATTTGCCACCGCTACTTCTTTTTCTCAATTAGGACCAGATCCCAAAATCTGCTCCTTTTTTTAAAAAAAAAAATCAAACCCGAGCACAGTATTGGTGTTTATCTACCTGATCATCGATCCTGAATCTTGCATTCTTGAGCAACATAGTGCTGTCACCGCAATTAGGTTCATTAACCGTATATGGGCAGCCTCGTTTTCATCAACATTTTCTCTTTCTCTTGCCTACCTGCAACCATCCCACCCATCCTCCACTTTCAAGCACAGCGCTCTTTGTAACAGTCAGAAAAGGAAGGGCTTTGCAAAGGGATGACTTGTACCCCAGGGTCACCTTGGAGGGGAGATGGGTGGCATACAAATTTAGTAAATAATAAATAATATTGCTGATGGCTACAAAAAGATGGGGAGGGGAATGTTTCCAAATGTCCCGAGATTCCTTGTTCATTTCCGTCGTTTCTCTTAATGGGATTTTTTTTTTCTTCCAAGTGAATGCAGAGAGGAAGATAGAGGCTGTACACAGGATTGGGCGAAACTGACATGGCCCAAAGGATGTCAGGGAGATGCAGATCCTTGTTTCAGCACCACGGTTTGTGCACATTTTTCCACCAGCAGGTGATGCTTTCAAGCAACATCAGAGGGGAGAGAATATGCGGTGGGTGCTGGGTTGACACATCCACTGTTAAGGAAGCACAATTTTTCCAATTTTGCATCAGTCTTGGGCTGATGCTATCCAGCCAGATGGAATCAGCTTTCTAGAGCAGAGGTTCCCAATCGGGGGTGCTTGCACCCCTTGGGGATGCGAAATGGTATTCTGGGGGGTGGGAAAACTTGGGTTTTCAAAATTATAGTGTATATGCATAATTTGTCGCCATTATTTTGAACTTTTGTAAGGGGTGCGAGAATATATCTGTCTAGTTTAATGAAGAGAAGGACGAGGGGTGACAGGATAGCAGTGTTCCAATATCTCAGAGGCTGCCACAAAGAAGAGGGAGTGAAGCTATTCTCTAAAGCACCTGAAAGCAGGACAAGAAGCAAAGGATAGAAACTAATCAAAGAGAGAAGCAACCTAGAACTAAGGAGAAACTTCCTGACAGTTAGAACAATTAACCAGTGGAACAACCTGCCTCCAGAAGCGGTGAGTGCTCCAACACTGGAAGTCTTTAAGAAGAGATTGGACAGCCATTTGTCTGAAATGGTATAGGGTTTCCTGCCTGAGCAGGGGGTTGGACTAGATGACCTCCAAGGTCCCTCCCAACATCATCATTATTATTACTATTATTATTATTATTAGTAGTAGTAGTAGCAGTAGTAGTATTAGTATTATATCAGAAGCATTCTAGGAGTGCAGGCTATAGAAAAGATTGGGAGCTGCTGTTCTAGAGAGTCAAACGTATGGCTAAAGTTTGCAGACACAGCAAGCAGTGGGTGAGGTGTTAAGCCCCTACTCTAGAAATGGCAAGAGCTTTGAGGGACTGGAAAAAGTGGAGATATCTGCTAATGATATGGCTAATACATGCAAATGCACATTAACCCAACACATACCCTCTTTGTGGCTGCACCTTTCAGAATCCTAAAAGCTGGAAAAGGAATCCTGGGCAGGGTGCCTCTATCTTCCATAGGAGTTAAACATGGCCTAGCACGTTTCCAGGAAAAAAAAGGTGAGTTCTCTGTTGTGGATATGGTGAAGTCACAGCAAGAGAAGCAGGGAAATGGTGAAGAAAAAGTTTATGGAAAGTGATGAAGAATGTAAAAGATTCATCTCCCATTCCAGAAAGTTCTCAAAGCTGATAGCCATTGTGTCTGTTTCAGCAGATGTTTTAAGAGACATTCTGCAGAAACCATTATGCTAATTACAGAAATTTCCCCTAGCACTCAGACTTTGTTGTCATCATTGAGTCATCTGTCTATAGTTTATTCTCTTTTTATCCCTTTTTCCTGTTTGCAGTGATCATCCACGTAGGCAGAAAAATCTTGAAATTGGTTCAGGCTGGAAAGATCTAGAGTAGATGATCTCTAGATAGCAGCAAAGGTAGCTACTGTATTTCTTGGATATCCTTGGGGGGGGATCATCTGAATTATTGCAGCCCACATCTGGTATCCCTAGCATGCTTACCACCTGAACGTCAATAAGTAAACCAATCTGGAATGTCAGAACTTGAAAATATGAAAAAGAAAAAAAACATGGAAGGAATTCCATGACTTGATACAGTAGCAGTCTTCCAATATCTCAGGAGCTACCACAAAGAAGAGGGAGTCAAGCTATTCTCCAAAGCACCTGAAGGCAGGACAAGAAGCAACGGATGGAAAGTAATCAAGGAGAGAAGCAACCTAGAACTAAGGTGAAATTTCCTGACAGTGAGAACAATTAATCAGGGGAACAACCTGCCTCCAGAAGCAGTGAATGCTCCAACACTGGAAGTCTTTAAGAAGAGACTGCACAGCCATTTGTCTGAAATGGTGTAGGGTTTCCTGCCTGAGCAGGAGGTTGGACTAGATGACCTCCAAGATCTCTTCCAACCCTATTTTTCTATGTTCTATAATTTTATATTTAGAATAGAAAGAATTTTTTTCCTGTTTATTTTCAATTGGTGACATTATTTGCAAGAAATTTCTTACCGTAGTAAAAAGAAAAGAGGAAATGGAAATAAAATTGGTATGCTCGTGCTAGGGTAGACTGTCAGGAAGACAAGGTAAAAATGGCTGCTTTCTACCCCTTAATTTGCCCGATTTACCTCTATGAATGCAATTATATGTAGTCCTCAGTCAACACTTGGGACCAGAATTTACCATTGCTAAGCAACGGGG
Source organism: Bothrops alternatus (assembly GCA_034064705.1). Classification (NCBI taxonomy): domain Eukaryota; kingdom Metazoa; phylum Chordata; class Lepidosauria; order Squamata; family Viperidae; genus Bothrops; species Bothrops alternatus. The sequence continues at coordinate 16,461,826 of JARGCV010000001.1, forward strand.
TCATAACACATGATGCCACACAGCTTAGGGCCAGCAGTTCCAGCACATCCAGGTTGCTGTCATTAAGAGATAGCATGGTCATTAAAAGAGGACTTCCTGAGGTCACCCTTTGTGACCTCCTGCTGGCTTCTAAATTCTCTGCTTGTAAGAAGCTGCAAAGAAGGTCTCCAATTGTAACCCTGTGAATGTGGGACATCGTGATGTCATACTTGCGAGCTGGCACCAAGTAGCCAAATCTCAATCACATGATTGGACAGCTGGATGTTTGAGAACCAGTCACAAGCACCACTCATTCAATGCCATAGCAAGTTTGAATGGTCACTGAAATGAGTGGTCGTTCAGAGGGGACCACCTGTAATTAAAGCTTCAGGCCAAAAACAGTTTACTTGACTGTTATAAAACTTAGGGAAAGGCTGTCAATTCAGGAAAGGCTATGGGTGGTCCAACGTGCCACTAGAAAAATAAATTGAAAACGTGTACCTTGATATGGGCAACTCACAACTACTGCAGCGGCAAGTGGAGTTGTAAGGAAGGCAGAACTGGGAGAGCCGGGCAGGTAGATGGAAGTCATGATCTGCTCACTATTTCTTTGCCACAAAGCATGAATGGAACTGAATGATCCGGATGCTATCCTGTTATTTCACAAACTTCAAAAAAAAATGAAGGAGGTGCACATCTGGATATTGTCCATAGATTGTTTAGGAGGGCAGCAAGAGTTCCTAGGCTGAGAAAAAGACTCTAAAACACAAGCATACACAACTGAAACTTGTCAGGGAAGGGCATGGCACTCACAAGACACAGAGGTTTATTATCATCAAAGGCACAAGATCACATGTTCTCTGCTGACCCCTTTCGCGGTGAACCCTTCCACCAGTCACCTACTTATAAAGATGTGGGTGAATATAACGAGACACAATTTAGTGTAGTAGTTAAGGCATCAGGCTCAAAACCAGGAAACTCTGAGTTCTAGGTCCATCTTAGGCACAAAGCCATCTGGGTGTCCTTGGGCCAGCCACTCTCCCTCAGCCTTAGGAAGCCAACAATGGCAAGCCACTTTTGAAATCTTGCCAAGAAAACTGCAGGGAATTGTCCAGGCGGGCACCAAGTTCAACATGGACTTGAAGTGTGCGTGTATGTGTGTATATCTACACACACACACACACACACACACACACACACACACACACACACACACACACTCGTAAATAACTAACCCTTCAGGAAAACATCCATTTATCCATGCATTTCTTGAAGGCTAAGTTTCTCCAAGGCTCACTTTCAGATTTTTTTTTTATATTTTTTTTTTTAGGATGTTGTGGGTAAGATGTTTAACAGTGTCTTTCAGACATTGCTTCTCTCCATCAGGGGGCAGTGGAGCCTCATGGGAACGCCAGGTTGGGCAATTTCAGTTTTTCGGTCTTTGAGGTCTTGTCATGCTCTATATAAACAAGTTACGTTGGAGTGTTTAGGTTATAAATTACGTCCATGCAGGCTTGCCTGGAGAAGAATGTAAACACTGCACTGTGGTCCAGGCGTCCTCTGAAACTGACTTTATAATGTACAGCAGGCCTCCTCCGAGAAGCCTATGAAGTGTTGTGCTTGAACGTAAATAGGGAGAATTTTTTTTTTAAAAAAAATGCACAAATTCTCTCCCTGTTTTATTGTTTGGAAATGCAAGATTGGGAGTACTCCTATTAAATAGTAAGCTCCTGGGTGGTGAGGTTTTTTTTTTTCTTGTTAGGGCAAATTGCTCCATTTTATTAAACATAAGAGAAAACTGGATGAAATAAAAAGATTGGGGGGGGAAGTTGGAGAGTGCAGGGCAGGAGATTTGCCCCAATTCAAGCCCAAACCACTTTTATTCAACAATTTTGGACTTGAACACTGACATCTGTGAATCCACTGATGGCTTTTCTTTCTGTTGCAAATCAATATGTCTCCTTTTAAAAAGCTAATCAATTAAGCAGCAATTCCAACCAAGCAGCAGAATTTAATCTTCTAGCTTCATGAAAAAGGTTTGGGTGAAATTCACATCTAGCCTCAGCCATGCCACTGACCAAATGGGCTTTGTGGATTTAATTTAAAAAAAAAAACCGCCCTACCCAAGGTCTGAGTTTTATTCCCAAGCCTGCTAGGGAGGATTGTTAAATTTTTCTGGGAGTGTAAGATACAAGGGAATGAGGAGACCAACTTAAATGATCTCCAACCAGACTGATCTCAGTTGTGTCCCCAAACATCTTAGGGTTTGGTGAGACCTTCACATCCCTTTCCTTTCTCCTGTGAAATTACCCTGTATTTGAAATTGAAGAGAAGCTCACGCTACCCAGAAAGCAGTTGGATTTACTTCTAGATCCAGGTTGTTATATCAGAACTTGATGGGGTTGGAAGATCAGGCCAGTGTGATCCAAGCTAGTCCTGATGCCCTCCATCAGATGTATGGAGTTGAAGGCCCAGATTTCCCAGCAGTGGCAATCCTGGCTGAGGATTCTGGGAGTTGAAGTACATGCATCAGCACCTCCAATTGGAGAATGTACGCCCGACCAGGAGGAGGTCAATGTTGTTGATTCCAACCAGGCAGGCCACTTCAGTTTTAGTAATAAATCCTATGGTTTTAAACGCAGTTCAGTCCCAGAGTGGCAGCACCCCAATATATTTGTCCTGGTTGACCCATATCATCTAAATTCAGTATGGAGGGATTTAAGGCTTAGCCCTGCCTGTTATCTGCTTTCTAAATCGCTATTTAGATGAATGGACGGGATGAGGGAGTGGCAAATATCTGAATAAGGGATATAAGGGATGGCCATCCTGTCTGCCTCAAGCTTTCACCAAACTCAAATCTATAAGGTATAGATTTATTTCAATATAGGCAGGCTCAGGGTTGTGGGGGGGGGGTGGTCAAAAAAGACAAGATGGTGGCACGCATAAAAAGCTGAAGGAACTTTGATGGCACCCTCGGGATCGCTATTTTGAATTTTTTTTAACTGCACTCAGAGATTTAGCCTGATGAGGCTAATTCCTAATTATTCCCAATGGACTTGTAAATCTGGCTCTGCAAATCTGGTGCCCCTGGAACTGGTGGCCTGCAATCCTCATTGCCTCAGATTAAAGGAAATAGTAGCCCAGCGTATCTAGAGAGTGCCAGGTTGGGGAAAAAACCAATGTAGATAAATGCTGTAAATTGAACAAGGAGCTTGATTGGATTTCCGGAATTGCTTTTCTTTCAAAGGCATCTCTTTGACTAACAAGTATGGTAAACTGAAAGTGTTCCGGGCAGCATGGAACAAGCCTGTTTGGAGCTGAGTGGATTTCTAATCAAGATAAGGTGTGCCTCTCTCTTAGCTTTCCACTACTTTAAGGCCTTTCCAGCTGTTTTGGATTACCATTCCCATCATCCATGGCCAGAACTTGTGAGGGTTCTGGTGATGGCAGTTCTGGTCCAATTCTCTTGAAGGGTGCTTGGCTGGGAAGGTTACTCTGTCTCTTCCAGAGAGGTTTTGTAACACCCCCCCCCAAAGAAATCTTTTTCCTAGGAACAGACTACCATAGTCTTAGGCAGATTGATGTCCCTCCAAAGATGCTGGGGTCACATCCCCATCAGCCCCAGCTAATCTACAGGTGATGCCTTTGATATTTGCAAGCTACGGTTTGCTCAGTTCTAAACACATATTGTGAATTTCAGGGGGAAAGTTATCTCCATCTTGGAAGAAGTAATCTGTGCTCTGGTGCCCTGAGTAAACTAAAAAGGGAATCGCTGGAAAGAGAAGAGGTGGTCTCTGTGACTGGAAGAAAGTCTCCTTGGGTTGAAACCTTCAAGCTGAGTCTTACCAGTCATTTCCCCACCTTCCACCCAAAGTGAAGAGTTTGCGCAAAGCCGGGCTCTCTCCCTTGTACAGGGAGGAAAGCAACACGGTTCCCCCATAATTTTTCCCGTTTTTCTTTCAAGGATTAAACGTGGGCTCTTCCTGATAGTAAAGGGAAAGGTTATGCCAAGGGAAATGAAACTAAGATTGTGGTCACATACATTTTATTGGGGGGGGGGGGAAATGCCCACCCCAAGAACTTTGTACATCACAACTTCTGACAAACCAACAAAGGTTATTACATAAGTGCAAATTATATTCTCTGGCTGAAAAGCAATAGTTGTGCGAGTATACACGAAATTTATTTCATTTTTTTCTCAAAAAAAAAACCAAAACAAAACTACAGCAAACTGTGATATAAACGCTTAAGGGGGGGGAGTAGAAATAAACTAAGCCCCAAGTGGTAACATCGTCTCGGCTAAAAAAACCAGACGAGTTAAACCAGAAATTTGGGGGAAAAAAATTGGAGATACTGGTGGGCAGTTTACTTGCCTCTCACCCTGGCCCTGAAAATCAGTGCTGCTTAAATCGTGCCAAAGGACTCCCTGGAATAATAAGGCAATTTCATACAAATTGAGAAAGAAAGAAGCCCTGAGGATGGGAACGACCAAAGGTTTCCAGCACAAAAAATAAAAAAAATAATAATAATAAATTCCTTTCGATTTTGTTACACTCCCCATCCCACAACTGGCTACTGCGACAGTAAGAAAAAAAAAAAAAGGGCCTGGCCTCTCTTCTTGACATCTTCACATGGAGGAAGGGGCTGAAACTCAAAATACTTTGGCCACCTAATGAGAAGGAAGGACTCACTGGAGAAGAGCCTAATGCTGGGAAAGATTGAGGGCAAGAGAAGAAGGGGACGACAGAGAACGAGGTGGCTGGATGGAGTCGCTGAAGCAGTTAGGCGTGAGCTTAAATGGACTCCAGAAGGTGGGAGAGGACAGGAAGGCCTGGAGGAACATTGTCCGTGGGGTCGCAATGGGTCAGACTTGCGACTTCGCAACTAACAACAACAAAAGCACCAGAGCAGGGTGCTGTCCCAGGAGCTTCTCAGAGGGCCAGCCAGCTAGCCAGCCAGCGTTGCGCCCAATAAATTGTACTATAATGAGGACTATTTACATGGCCTCTGGGATGGCCTGACTAGGCTCTCAGTCGCCGGTGGCCGCCGCCGCCGCTAGAAGGCTTTCGGTTCTTATTTGCCTTTCTCTAAACGAGGTTATCCGATAAACGACCTCGAGGTCCGGTGCGACGCTAAATGAAATGGGAACGCAGAGGGCTTGGTTTAGATTGCAGGCGAAGTCGAGCACAAGCGGCTGAGCTCGTTTGGGTTACACGTGGAGCCATTTTGGGCTTTAAACGTCTTTTATATATATATATAAAAATAAAATAAAATTTAAAAAATAAAGGGTTGTGTCGCGAAAAGAGCGCGGGGGGGGGGGAGACCTCCAACCGACGCGGCTGCCGCTTGTTTAAAAAACGTTCACGTTTGGTTGCCCCCCCCCACCCAACTTACTCCCCCCCCTTGGAACCGTTCCCACGAAATTAAACGGGCTTCCATTTTAAACGCCTATCGATTTCGGGAAGTTTGTGTCCAGTCCGAATCCAACCTTTTTTTTTTCCTTTTCTTTTCTTCATGTGGCTTTTAAATAAAACAACCTAGCTCAGGGGTAGGCAAGCTTGGCTCTTTTTAATGACTCGTGGACTTCCACTCCCAGAATTCCTGAGCCAGCCATGCTGAGGGGGAAAGGGAGAGGTTTCCAAGCTGAGCCAGGCTGGCTCAGGAATTCTGGGAGTTGAAGTCCACCAGTCATAAAAGAGCCGAGGTTGCCCACCCCTGATTCCTAGCTATAAAATTAAACGAAACCCCCCCCCAAAAAAAACAGAACCACGATGCGCTTCCTCTTTTGAAAAGGCGGGCTTGCAAAAGAACAGGGCGGCCTTGTTCTGCGGCTGCGGGAATCAGCGCACCAGCCGTCCTCCTTCGTCCCCGGAGTCCTCTCTGGAGGACTGAACTACAGCTCCCATCATCTTATCAAATAAAGAGGATGGGAATCGTGACCTAATGTCTCCGGAAGACTTGGGGCTTGGAAGAAAGCTGCGCGGCCCCAAAGAAGGCTCAGGGAGGCCGCGCAGCCCGATCCTACACGGGCATTTTCCTTCCTTGGGATGGAGAGGGAGGGGAACACCTCGGAGCTCCTTCGGGCTGGGGGTCTACTGACAGCAGCCTCAACATTCGGCGCCCACCATCCCCCTCCAGCTGACAGCGAGGAGGAGGAGGAGGAAGAAGCCAGAAGGGAACGATAGCCCGCCCTCCTGTGCAATGCAATGGTCAACGTGTCCAAGATAAGGCAGGCGATCCTGTATGGGGTGGGTCCCTCCCTGGGAGAGGGCACAGAGGGGATCCCCACCCCTCCCTCTTTGCTCTTCTGCAAAGCATCAGTCCGCGGATGAGAGCGAGGCTTCACGTGAAAGGGGCCAGGCAAAGATCAGGCAAACGGGCCCGGCTGGAACGAAGCTCTGGTTTCGACTGCGGGAGGATCGCGGCAAGAGAGAAAGGCCGCAAGGGAGAAAGGCTTGTCTCTACGCTGGCTTCCATGGAGCGACGCGCGCCTTCCTCGCGTTAGGGAGCCGGGGCCGTGGGGTTCATTCCGCGTCCTTCCCGGGCCCCTGCTGGATCTTGGAGCGCCTCTGCAGCCTCCCACCGCCCTTCACTTGAGGCCGGGCCGGGCTGCCGGCTCCTTCCGCTCCGCCTAAGGAGTCCGCGTTTACATCACACAGGGCTTGATGTCTTGGCAGACGGTCTGGTGGTGGTGGTGGTGGTGGTGGTGGTGGTAGTAAGAGCTGCTGGCTGAGGGGTGGAAGGACGAGATGCCGTTGAAGTTGAGGACGAAATCCTTCCGGTCGCACACTGGGCTGGGGTGGTGCTGGTACCGAGGCAGGCCCACTGCGGAGAGAGAAAGAAAAGGCAAGTCCAAGGAAAAGTTCGGGAAGGGGGGGGAACAGGGAGATGGGGACAGCTGTCTTGGTGTAAAGTGGAGAGATGGGAATGTATAGGTAAAGGACAGGAGACTCACCCCCACCCCCTTCCAGATCTTCCAGGTTTTGGAGAAGGATCCCAGGAGTCTGAGGGCCACTCACTGCTCTATGTTGGTCATGTCCCCTCAAAACGTCCAAAACCCACATTCAGAACCGGATTAACTCTGAACCAAACCTTTGCAATTACCTCCTTTGCTCCGGAACTTCTAATCATAGAAAGTTTACATTTATAATTGCAACAGAACTCTTCCACCTGGAATGGGGGGATTCAGGTGGGCGCCACTAGCCATACCCTCAAAGTACTTGACGAGCAATCTTTTCGGACTCCCCTTGAACCAATTTCTGCCTAATTTTGTGTGTGTGTGGTGCGTCTTTGACTCAGTGTGGACTCCTGGCACCTGCCTGTTCAAAATCCCTGCAGTTTTCTTGGCAAGATTTTGGAAACAGTTTGTCATTGCTTACTAAGTTCTTAACCTTTTCTTCATGGGGGGGGGACCCCTTTAAATATGTTTTATGGCCACAGACACTCAAGGCTTAACTCAAGATTTAAAGCATAACTTTTCTTGTAGCCTTCAAGGAACCCTGGGGGGGGGTCCCTTCAAGGAGACCCTGTGATGACATTGTGCCCCCCCCAGGGGCCGCTGGACTCCAGGTTGAGAACCAAGCCTTACTTCCTATGGCTGAGAGTGAATGACTGGCCCGAGAGCACCCAGCTGTCTTTGTGCCTATCTCCCAGCCTTTACAGCTCATCAAACTCTCTCTCTCTCTCTCTCTCTCTCTCTCTCTCTCTCTCTCTCTCTCTCTCTCTCTCTCTCTCTCTCTCTCTCTCTCTCTCTCTCTCTCTCTCTCTCTCTCTCTCTCTCTCTCTCTCTCTCACTCACTCACTCACTCACTCACTCACTCACTCACCAAAAGACCCGTTTACTTTATAGGGTTAGATTTATGCTCCTGCCTTTTTTCTGTAGATCAAGACTACATACATAGCACTCCTCCCTTCATTTTTCATACAACAGTCCTGTGAGATAGGCTGGGCTGGCCCAAAGTCACCCACTGCCCTCCCTCCTGGTTGCCTGAGGTGGAATTGAACCAGAGTTTCCCCACTCATTGTTCAACACCTCTATCCTCACATCCCCGCATCAACCCCTCACTGGTACTGCTTGGCAGGAGAGGATTTTGATAGGGGGTAAAAGCTGAGTACTAAAAGTGAATGGAACATTACTCCTAGCCATGGCATAGCATGGCAGGGCTGCTGGCTGGCTGGCCGGCCTGCTCTTCATTACAGTGAAGAGGTCACCAATCAAAACATGCAACCCAACACCTCCAATTTCTTGAATTCTGCCCTCAGGCCTCCATTTAGCTTTTAAGCAGGCTGGCTGGGAGGAGAGTCAAGCCAATCAAAGGCCCAATCAATCAACCAATCAGTCAGAGGCATTTGAATTTTGCTGTCTGTTTTAATTAAAATAAAATTAAAATTAACCTCACCAAAAGGCAGTGGGCTAAACATCCCTTTGTTTTCCCCGCTAGTCCCATCTTCAGCAAAAACCTTCCCATGCTTGCCCGCTCAAGGTAACAATAATGAGAGAAACTGAGCCCAAAATGTATTTCCTTATGTACTAGTTAGCCACTCTAAATTTCACAGGGAGGGCTACAAACATACGGCTAAGTTAAACAGCATTTGAAAAGAGCAGCATCAATGCTTAGGCAGAGGATGCTGGTAAGAAGACACCCAGTGGGATGGAGAAGGTAAAATGTTTCCATGCTCTGCTCCTCCACTGGCCTTCCTTTTTTTCAATACAGCACCACACAGGCTTTGGCTGCAGTTAAAACATTGGCCACAAACCTCTGAGCAGAAGGTTTTCAGAAAGCCCCCAAACTCAAGAAGAGCCACTAAACTGGCCAAATCAGCTACCCTGATTTCCTCGGGGCAGCTCTCACCATCTGTTTATCCCGAGGAAAGCAATGCACTTCTTGTTCTGACCTCTTGTGGAAAGAGGCCTCCAGGTTTCTGGAAGAGGGTTGCCCCTTGTTCTCTTCCTGCAGCTGAGATGGAGTGCCTGGCTGGCCCCAAATCGTCCAGTTGGCTTCCTTATGCCTGAGACTTGGACTAGAACTCCCTTTCGCCTAGCTTCTGGTCCAATGCCTTTAACCACTACAATAGGTGACCTGGCCTTATTCTCTTGGGAACCCATTTCTGAATCACCATTCATCTCCAAGTAGATGGCTTGGCTGGCTTGGAATAACCAAACTTGTAGTTCTGACACCTCTGGAGGGTACCCAGTTAAAAGAAACCCCCGGCTGAAAGAGCTTTATTTGGTCTTGTTTACACAAGTAAACTCCTTTGAGTTCAAGTGGGTGAAGCCAAGGTAAATTCATACAGGCGTTCAATTTCATTCAATTTAAAAAAAAAAAAGGCCAAGGGCATGACAATCATTATAGCAGTTCTACATTTCGCTATGCCAGACCAGTGGAAAAGTAGGAGATGCTTCAATGGCTGTGCGGCAACTGAGTGGAATCCTGCTTGCACCCATTGCCTGAATCACTTTGGAGCACAAAGTCTGGCGGCCCAAAATATCTCCTGGTTCCAGCTGGCTAATTTTAGAGCTGGGACTTCATCCAAAGGAAGTTCCAAGGAAGTTCAGCTGCATACAAACTTCCAGTCCGAATGCAAACCTATGTGCCTTTCCCTTCAAAAATGTGACCTTATTTCTTATTTCTCCACTTGGCGCTTCCAGCTCTGTCTGGCCTGTTTGCAGCCACAAGGCAAGGGTTAAGCTTTCTGTTGGAAATCTATCAGCTTTAACAATAAAGGATGTTTCCTTACTTGATTAAAAGGCTGTGCCCACAGTTCGCTATTCTTTCTCCTTAAATGGAAGCTCTCTTTTATGAAATCACCCAACACGGGGTGCTTACATGGGTTATGGGCAACTTGGATTCAGGGCTTACAGGCCAATCCTATTAATAATTGTCTATTCAGAAGTAAGTCTTATAGCAGCGATATCAGTAAGGGACTCTCAGATAGACTAGGAATGCAATTTAGATGAGCTGTTTCTTTCCTGCGGAATGTATTTATTTTTTTACTTGTGCACACATGTACACACAGGTACCCACAAAGCTGGGTGTGTGTGCTTTGTTTCTATGTAGCAACATAGAGAAACCAAGAATTTAAACTGAGATCCAGATTCTAAGGAGCAAGATGTTGAAGACCCCCCCCCCTTTTCCTCCACCAAAGCTCAATCTGGGCCATTTTAAAGGTTTTTCTCTTCTCCAGATTGGGAGAAAGACAGAATCAGATACTTCACGTTGGCCTGCAGGAACGGGCGAGTGTATTCAGTGAAGGACCTGGGAGTTATTTGTTTCTTTATGGCCTTCATATCCACTTTTTTCTTTTTCTTTTAATTTGGGCTGGTCTGGTAAAGCGAGTTTGCAAAAGGGAAGGAATAAGAACGAACTATGAAAACAAAAGCTTGGAAACCAAGCAGCAGAATTCTTGATCAATCATTTGGCAGAAAAGTGCAGGGTTCAAAGCGGGATTTCCAAGAAAGGACCCCATTTCCTTTTAAGGAGATTATTCCAGGCTTAAAGGTCTTATTATAAAAGTAAATAAATCTCTCGAACATTCGGTTGATCTCGATATACTC